>JZKD02S0081554.1:8907-29847 GCA_000966675.3 Picea glauca
TGTCATGATGCGTCAACCTAGTTGGTGCCTTAGAATGATGTGTCATGCCAGGTCATCATCCATATGCCATGCCATGTTAGCATAGTTTCCATGTAAGCAAAGGGATGGTCGATCTTCAATGGTCATGGTTCAGTGAGAATTGTGAACAATCTTGGTTTGTCATGGAAGATAGTTGATGGTCGATGGTCGATGTTTAGGCATCGGCAAGATTCATGGGCGATTTTTGGTTTACGAAGAAAAATGGTCGGTCATCGGGCTTCAGGAAGATCGGTAGGAAGGTTGGGTTCGCAAGGGAAATCATTGATTCTCGATCGTCGATAGAAAGAAGATTAATGGTCCAGAATGCTTCCAATTTGAGATCGACGATCCAGATCGCACTTAGGAAAAATTGTGGGCATAACTGGAGAAAATTAATTCATATTGAGATGAAAGTTATGTGTTTTTTCTTCATAGAGGAGATCTACAAAAATTTTCATAGATGACCATTGTCCAATTCTACTTGGCTTTGTTAGAAAATGCAAAATAGTGGCTTTTAAAGATCTAGTCTAGGTCATTGGCAGTGGT
Source organism: Picea glauca (assembly GCA_000966675.3). Taxonomy (NCBI): domain Eukaryota; kingdom Viridiplantae; phylum Streptophyta; class Pinopsida; order Pinales; family Pinaceae; genus Picea; species Picea glauca. The sequence continues at coordinate 9,472 of JZKD02S0081554.1, forward strand.
CCAAATTAAGTTGAAATTCATTGAGAGTGTTCAGAAAGAAAACATGGAAATAACCAATGAGGGAACTAAATAAAACCAAAGGGTATTGGAATGGGGATGCTGAAATATTCCAAAATCCACTATTGCATGCCACTTTTTGGGGATTTTTGATATTTTCAGAGAAAAAGTGACCCTAGATCACAAAACTGGAATTTTTTTTTTTATTGAAAATTTTATATATTCATTGATACAAACAAATTTGGTTTATTGAAATTTTTCCAAAGGTGCATAGATTGTGAGATAACCAATTTTGCTAAAAATTACAAGTCTGGAAAAATGAGTGAAAAAGGACAAAGTTGTAGATTCCAAATTGTTGTTGTTTTTGATTGGTGTATCATCTTGAAAATATGAGAATTGATACGAATTTATTGCCATTTTTATTATCTATGCCTCATATAAAAGTTTCTCTAGTTCCTAACGTATTTTCTTTTGTAGTTTATTGAAGTTGGCATTTCAATAAAATTAGACATGTAGAGAAAATGCAAAAATGGGGTGAAACTGGCCTTTTCAAGAAGCCAAAAATTTCATCTCAGAAATTGGATCGAAGTAAGAGTATAGTCGTTGGAAATATGATTCATAGGATAATGACCCAAAATTATTATAATTTGGATAACTATGATACAATTTTTCTTGAACTAAGAAAAAAAATGACCTGTAGCATTAATTGACAAAAACAATTATGCATAATTCTAACAAAAATGAGTGCTTGCACATTTTAAATAAATAGATATATAATCAGATAAATTCAAGCCTAAGATTGGATATCATATTCATGGAAGTGTGACAGAGATTCTAGAAGTTGGTTGAGGCAATAAAGAGCTCTAGGGAAAGTAATCAAAAGTGAATAAAGAACTAAAGAGTAATGAAACTAAGGAATTATTATTCAGTTGATAATGAATTGGAATGAATTGCAAGGCCCAATACCAAGAATCCTCACATTGGACACGAATCTAGTGGGTGAATAATTCCATTAGTGGGCATCGGAAGGAAAAGTAAGACTAATAGCCTTGAAGGTAGAGATGTGTCAATAGTTGCAAAGCTTGATGTGAAAGAGAACAAGGAGCTTAGGAGGTGAAGTGTGAATCATCACTATGTCATGAGAAGCATAGAAGTGTTTGGGAATAATTTTATAGCTATGACCTAGCTACTTTGTATAAAATTACTTAGATCAAAAAAGCCACTTTTTATATCAAAATTCACAGTCGAAGTAGGATGCTAATATAGAGAAATCAGGGATAAAATAATGAAGGTTCTTTCACTTGAAAAGTGCCACTAAATGAAAAAAAGACTTCCATTGGGAATGGTCTTGAGTGGGAAAAGTATAGATTTATAAGGAATTGTTAAATTAAGTAATCCAATGGAGAACTAGAAGTAATAGAAGGGATGTGGAATGATTATGGGCAATTTGGATTCAAGGATGTTGTGATAGTAGAGTGATGGAATGTTGTGAGCTACCTCATTCCAAGGTGTTGGAACGCTTCATAACGGTAAAGTTGGATATGATTGTCTAAGAGAAGTTGCTACAAATTGAACACATTGGTTGGAATGCAGAATGGCCAAGTGGAACTTGGCTGGAAAGTATTCATACCAAGGAACAATAGTGTTGATGGGAAGAAGGGGAGTACATAAAGAAACAATGATATAAATAAATTCAGAGACAACCAACTACAACATAAATAAATAAATAAATAATAAGTGAATTAAAACATAAATGCACTAGAGTGTATGATGCATACAAAGAAGTTATAATGCATATGCATTAGTAGGCATGTTGATAGTGAATGTTTAATGCATATTGATGTGCATTTGTGCTTGAATATGCATATGACATGCTTGTGTACTAAGAATAGTATGTTAGTATGCAATAATGATGTTATGGAAATTGAGTATGACTAATAATGGATTATGTATATAGGAAAAATGATATAACATGGTTAAAGAGGAGGATGTTGTTTATATTGCTTATGACTTCCATCTATGTGAATACTCATGAGGGTGGCGGGAATGGTAATCAAAAGGAGGGGGGAGAAAGACTGTGAGCTTCTACAAATACTAGTTGACCAAGTAGCATCAAGTAGGTTGATAACAGCCATGCAGGTATGCATTTGATTACTTCTAATGTTGAAGGGAATTGAGGTAAGAATTCCCTCAATTAATTTTTCAATATTTAAATTGATATGTAATGGTCTAAGTCCTAGACTGTGTAAATGGTGTTGATGCTAGAATGCATTTAGATAAATTGTTAGTTTTATATTGTGTTATGATTGGTTATGAGATCATAAACAGCTCAATCCAGGAGACATAATCCTTCTATAGCAATGAACATCCATAGAGCTAGTTATTTGTGAGACCATGAGATGGTTGGATATGGAAGGGTTATATTGCTATGTGAGTGCTCAATGGTATCTACTGTGTATCCAATGTTGGACTTCAACGTATTTACTGACACTGAAGAGCACTTAATAATTGTATTCTTGGTGTTGTGTTTGGGTTGAAAAGGAAGGTATCCAAATAGTCGGAAAAGAAGTAGGAAGCTTGTGGATGATGTGTTGAGGCGTTGGCCAAACCTTCCAAATCACCATGGTGGATTGCATGACACAATTATGTGGTATTATGTAGTCAATGTAGGGATGCATTGTGTAAATGTGGCCATGGGTATTGGCACATCAATTTTTGTTTTATTTAGTTATTATTTTTTGCATTATGAAAATCATGTGGTGTTGAAAATGCATAATGAATTATCGATGCATTATATTAATATGAATACTAAATGAAGGTGATTGAATTGTTGTTTTCTACAATTCTAAGATCACTTTTTGGAGTTGTTGAAAATGTTACAAGTGGTATTAAAGAAATTATTGAATGCATTTTGGTGAATGCATGTATATATGACATAGAAATAATTATGCTAACAACTGAAATGATTTGAGTATTGATAACTAATGAAGTTGAAAACACTTCAAGAGCTATTAGATATTGTAAGAATAAAGTTGTTCATTAAAGTAGTCAAATAAAGATGAATTATGGAAAAGCTCTGTTGAGGGAACCGAGTAATAAAATATTTTTGGATAGAAGAAAGAAAATATTGGCTCATAATACATGTATAGAGGATGATGGGTTCATTACAGCTAAACGTTGGATCAATGAAAGTAATTGAATTGTTGTTGTAAACAATTATGAGATCACTTTGTGAATTTTTGTAATTGTTTCCATGAAAATACATATGCATGATATTGACAGTTTTTATGGTTGAGTGAAAGTTGAGAAAATAGCAGGTGGAGTGGTCTTGGATATGGAAATAATGTAATCCCATAAGGAATATTGATATCTATTGTTGTAAGAGCCAAACAATATGGGTAGAAATTTCATGTCTGAAACTTTATTTTTCTATATAAAAAAATTTGGAAATTGGAATTTAAAACTTACTCAGAATCTGTTTGGTTGTGTATAAATTGAGGAAAATGCAGGTGGGATGGTCTTGAATATGGAAGGGATGTAAGTTGTATGGAATAATGATATATACAATTGTAGAGCCAAACATTATGAGCAGAAAATTCATGGCTGGAAATTTTATTTTCCTGTATAAAATAAATTTCAGAAATTAATGGTTACAAATTGGTATGATATGCTAACAATTGGTTGGGTTGATTGAAGGTTGAGGAAATTGCACGAATAATAGTATTTGGATGAGATGTTGGCTATGGAATATAGAAGCTCATGAAAAAAATCACTGGAAGCAAATTGAGCTCAATGATGAAGGAATAGAACGAAGAAAATCCAATGGACTTGTTGCAACTGGATTTCTTGGAGTCACAACTCTAAAACTTCCTAGATGATTGCACTAGAAACCTAGAAAGAAGTGGAACAGCCTGAGGAATTGCATGGAAAAGAAAGGGGTTCATTTATTTGGGTTGTGCACGATGATAGGGAAGGATAGATTTCCAGTTGGAATTGTTGCCATAAATGTAAATTTTGAATATCATTATACATGTATATTATTAATTGGTTGGATTGCCTATGTTGATTAAATGCTTGTGATCCTAGTCGTGTAATGTTAAGAACAATGGTATGGTGGTGTGCACTAAGAACAATGCCAAAATAAGGGGAGGGGAATGTAACACCCTAGTTTTAATCCACGTGAACTAGAATGTATTATGTAATTATGGCGTAGGGTGGTGAGTCGGTAAAGTTGAAAAGGGGTTAGAGTTCCTAGAAAATGTAATACATCTATATATATTAATAAAATACATTGCTGGTTGCAAGACGGACAAGGACAAAAGAGATAGGGGTCTATGATTCCAGGAGAAAGGGGGATTAAGGATCTAAGTCTTTTATTATATTTTATTTACCCATAATTGATTTTATGGGTAAAAGTGGTTACAAGAGCTTCTTGGGGAGACCATGGGGTTCTTGATTTCATGTAATTATATAAATATTTATTTGGGTTGTTTGTGGGTTCACTTGCTCTTCTCCTTTCACTCTTACAATCTTCTCACTCTTTGCAAGATACCAGATATAATAAATATGAAGAACATAAATAAAATGCTAGAAATGGTAGAATAACAGTAATATATCCAGCATAATCTCCACAATAACATGGAAATGATATAAGAACAACAAAAGAAATAGCACTTTGATTCAGAAAGAAATGTTCACAGGCCTCTTCGAGGGGGCAACCTCCAATCGAGCAACGCTCTGTTACAATAATCTCCCAGCTAGGGTTTTCATACTCACAACCCTTATTTATACTAAATATCTCTATCAAGAGAAGCATCTAGAGGAAGATCCTTCTAGAAGCAGAAGCTTCTATTAGGTCTTCTTACATCCACCTTATTCTATTTTATTGAAAGGCCTTATTAATATTGACCTTTATTAAATCTGAATATATTGATCTACCTATGTCCGGGTTAGGAACCTAACATGTCCACCCCCTTAAAAAAATCCTGGAGTCATATCTATCCAATGGACTAGCCCTTCCTTGATGGTTCTCTGACGCAGGCGACACTCACGCTAGTCCAAAACTGCTTCCGGTTGTAGCCAAATGGATCCTTCTTCAGCTAACTTGGGAAGGTTGGTTTGAATTTGGAAGCTAGTTCCAATCACCTTATTTAAGCATGAAACATGAAAAACTGGATGTAGCTTCGACTGACTGGGCTGAGCTAACTGATATGTGACTTGTCCCACACACTTGAGAACTGTATAAGGACCATAAAATTTGGGTGCTAGCTTCTGACAATGCTCGACCTTGAGGGAAGTTTACTTGTATGGTTGCAGTCGCAGAAACACCTGATCCCCTTCTGCAAATTGATGTTCAGAGCGACCTTGATCTGCTTGTTGCTTCATGCGATTTTGTGCCATGACCAATTTCTCTTTAAGGGTACAAAGAATATCCTCTCGAACTGTAAGTGTTTGGTCAACCACCTGGACCTTCAAGGTACCCAGTAAGTATGAGAGAACTGAAGGTGGCTTCTGTCCATATATCGCTTCAAAAGGAGTCATGCAAGTAGTTGTATGGTAGGAAGTGTTGTACCACCATTCGGCTAGGGGTAGCCATTGAGCCTACTAATGTTTTTTTTCAGAGGCAAAACACCTCAGATATGTTTCCAAACACTTGTTGACAACTTCTGTTTGACGATCAATTTGGGGATTATAAGTTGTGTTGAGATGCAATTTGGTGCCTTGTAGCTGAAACAGTTCTTGCCAAAAATTTCTTGTGAAAGTTGGGTCACGATCAGAAACAACAGAGTGTGGCATGCCATGAATCTTGAAGACCCGGTACATGAAAAGTTGAGTCACCGTGGATGCAGTAAATGGGTGTTGAAGAGTGCAAAAATGAGAATACTTGGAAAGGTGATCCACAACCACCATTATGACTGATTTATTCCCTGATTTGGGTAAGGTGGTAATAAAGTCCATAGAGATATCCTTCCAAATAGCAGGTAGAATCGGAAGCAGTTGTAGTGTGCCCGGAGATTTGAATGTTTCTCCCTTGTTGCATTGACACACCTCACATTCAGCAAAAAAATTACAGATGTCCTGTTTCATACCATCCCAGAAAAAAAAACGTTTGACCCTGTCATATGTTTTGGTGAACCCTAAGTGCCTCGCTGTGGGTGTAGCATGAAGATTGGAAAGTACCGTGGATTTAAGATTTGATTGTTTACTTAAATACAAATGGCCTTTGTATCGAAGCTCATCCTAGAGCCAAGAGTACCTTGAAGGAGCCAGAGCCTTGGTCTACAATTGTTGGATCAGATGCGAACTTTTGGTATCTTGAAGCCATTCCTGGCGCACAACTTGGAGCCAATCAGGTACAATGAAGGAAAGGGAAAAAATGGATCCTTCTTCTTCATATTTTCGGGACAGTGCATCTGCCACTACATTGTCTTTTCCCTTCTTGTAAATGATCTCATAATCATAACCAAAGATCTTAGTCACCCATTTTTGTTGCTCCTGGAAGGAAATGCGTTGTTCCATAATGTACTTGAAGCTTTGATGGTTGGTCTTAATTTGGAAGCGTTGCCCCAAGAGATAAGGGCACCACAGATCAACGGCATGCAGAATAGCCAAAATTTCCTATTCATAAATGGGTTTGCCCAAATTCCTTTCAGGCAGTTTCTTGCTAGTGAAGGCCAAAGGTTGACCCTCTTGCATAAGGACGGCACCAATTCCTTTCCCTAAGGCATCACATTCCAACACAAAGATCTTTGTGAAATCGGGAAGGGCCAGAACCAGAGTGGTGCGCATGGTCGTCTTCAAGGTTTGAAAAGCTTGAGCAGGGGCTGGAGTCCAAGTGAAAGAGTTATTTTTTAGGAGAGCAGTGAGAGGTGTTGCAATCTTTCTGTAGTTCTTAACAAACTTGTGATAATACCCTGTTAAGCCCAGAAATCCACGCAAACTTTTTAGAGTATTTGGGTGCGACCAGTCTTGCATAGCTTCAATCTTTTTCAAATCCACCCTAACGCCATCCTTGCCAACCAGATGACCCAAGTATTCTACTTCTGAGGCACCAAAAGCACATTTAGACTGTTTCAGGAAAAGTTGGTGCTGGGAGAGGAGATGGAGAACTTGATCCACATGAGTAAGATGGTATGTCCAGGTTTTTATATAGATGAGGATGTCATCAAAGAAAACTATGACATATTGATGGAGAAAGGGATGGAAGACATGATTCACGAGGCTTTGGAAGGTGGAGGGGGCATTACACAAGGAAAAGGGCATGACCAAAAACTCATAGTGGCCCTCATGAGTGCGAAAGGTCATCTTGGGAATGTCTACCTCGTTCATACGTATCTGGTGATATCTCGAGCGAAGATCAAGTTTAGTAAAGAATTGGGCACCACTCAATTCATCCAGGAGGTCATCAATGATAGGAATGGGAAATTTGTCTTTAATGGTTAGTTTGTTGAGGGCATGGAAGTCAGGACACATTCTCCAAGAAACTTCTTTCTTTAGTACCATGACTACAGGAGAAGAGTAAGGGCTCATACTAGGGCGGATAATGCCTGCATTAAGGAGTTCCTGGACCATTTTCTCAATTTCATTTTTTTGTGAAAAGTGGTGGCGATATGGACAGATATTGGGAGGAAGGCTTCTGGGTACAAGGGGAATGGAATGATCATGAACACCACGGGAAGGGGGGAGTCCTTGGGGAGTGGAAAATACCATTTGATGTTTATAAAGGAGAGCTTGGAGGTCATGTGGCACCGGGGTGTCTTTGTTGCTTGGATGTCATGAAGTTGGGCAATGACACCAGAATGACCTTTTTTGAGTAGATTTTCCATGCAATGGGAACTAATGACCTCAAGTGAACTAGCAGTGATGCCTTGGAATTTATATTGGTGGCCTTCTTGGTCGAATTTCATGGTTAATGCCTTAAAATCCATGAGAATGGGACCCAAAGTTCTTAGCCAGTCGGCACCCAACACAATGTCACAACCACCCATGTCGATAGCAAACATATGGGAGTTTAGGTGGTAGTCACCAATTTGGAGACTCACATTTTCACATCGCCCTCCACATTTCATGGAACCACCATTGGCAATCATGATTTGGAAATTGTTGATAGCATGGATGTAGCAATGAGTTTCTTGGGCAATGTGGCGATGAATAAAATTATGGGTGCTTCCACTATCAACTAGAATGATGACCTTCCGATTCTTGATGTAACCGATTAAATTGAGGGTTTGGGGAGCGGAAAAGACAGTGAGAGCATTAAGGGAAATGACGGGTTCTACTTCAGGAGGGTCTCAAGCAGGGGTTATGTCAGTGATTTCAAGTGACTCAGACAGAAGGGGAGTTTCAACATCCTCTTCCGAAATATCCTCAGAGATGGCCATAAAAAGATTTTGTTCCTTACACTTGTGGCCCAGGAAATATTTTTCATCACAATTATAACAAAGGCCTTTGAGTTGGCATTCAGCCATTTCAGCCCTGGTAAATTTTTGGATCTTTAATGGGGCGGAGGGAGTAGTGGGAGCGACAGGTTTAGGGCGAGGGATAAAGGAGGGTTTTCGGTTTTGAGATGATACAACCTGTTGTGCTTCTTTATCTCTTTTAGTAGCCTCCACCCAAGTCGAGGTTTGAGCCATGAGGACATGGGCCCGAATCTCCTCCTTGAGGCCACTGATAAAACACTCTCGAAAGAAAGCATCATTCATGCCCTCTGTTCGAAAAGCAAGGCACTCAAAGGCAGCTATGAAGTCTTCTACTATTCTGGATTGTTTCAACTTTGTCGAATGGCCCAAATGGTTGGTGTATGTGTCAAAGCATTCATAAAGCTCAATCACAAATTAGATCCAAGAAATATACCCTTGACGAGAAGTTTTTCTCCATTGCCACCATTGCCAACGTTCTTGATCTAGATGGAGAACACCATACTGGAGTTTGGCCAAGTCATCTATGATGCCATATAAAGAGAAATAATGTTCCATTTGGGTCACCCAACCAGTGGGGTCTGAGCCATCAAATTTGGTCACATCCACCAGCGGAAGGCGTATGTCATGTTGAAAGTGTTGGTGCTGAAAGGTATGGGAATGGTAGGAATGTTCACCCTCGATCTTTGGAGGTGCTTCAGAGAAATGGTCATCTGTAGGGATCTTCAGTTTGGTGCAGAGGGATGCAAAAACAGATTCAAGCTAGGTGGTCAGTTCTTGTTTGACTTCCTCCATTGAGGACTGCATGGTTGTATTTATGGTTGCATTGATGGATGAATCGATGGAGGAAACAATAGCATTGAGTTGTTTCACTTCTTTTTGGGTCTTGAAGAAACCAAATTGCAAGGTGTTGAAGCAAGTTTCTAGATCTTGGCTATGGGTATGGGCCATGAGGATGGGTGAACTGAAAAGGGGCGGGCGAGGTCAAAAATTTTGCCGAAAAAATGATATGGATGAATGTGATAAGGGAGGAGAGATGAATCCAATGGAAGAGGTCTCAAATAATACTCTGGTCTCAAGAATACTGCGGTTATGAAATCCCCAAATGCTTAACTAGAAAGAAATGTGGATTTACTTGGCAACCCGAACATAGTTGCGCGGCAATAGATCTGGTCTATTTTAATTTGTTTCTATTTTCTGTCCCCCAAGGGTTAGGTATTCAAGGGTTATACATACCAAGGTTTTCCCTGTGCTATAGCTCTCTGATATACGTGCGGGTTCCAATAGTAGTACTCAACCCAATATCTCAGGGCACTAACTAAGGAGGATAGACCGTACCCTTAGACGTACTAGCCGACTACCCAGGTACTAGAGAGTATCTTCCTGAGTGTTGTTCTCGGTGACACTATAGAAGTCTGATGACCGATAGGTTTATCTAAAGAGGGCTTCAGGAAATCTAGGTCGATCCATACACAGGTGTTGTATGATGCGCTACCACTCGAAGGGGTACCAACAGGGGTTACAAGGGTGGCCAACAGATGTACGCTTAAGAACCACTTGTATTTCCTGCATGTATGAATCCCTCAATTGCGGGTTTATGCATGTAATGACATATCTCTATGGATTAAAGATGTGGTAGTACGTGTCAACCCTGAAAAAAAAATTCCCACAATTTCTACCAAGGAAAGTGCTCTGATACCACTTGCAAGATACCAGATATAATAAATATGCAGAACATAAATAAAATGCTAGAAATGGTAGAATAACAGTAATATATCTAGCATAATCTCCACAATAACATAGAAATGATATAAGAACAACAACATAAATAACACTTTGATTCAGAAAGCAATGTTCACAGGCCTCTTCAAGGGGGCAAACTCCAATCAAGCAGTGCTCTGTTACAATAATCTCCCAGCTAGGGTTTTCATACCCTCGACCCTTATTTATACTAAATATGTCTATCAAGAGAAGCATCTGGAGGAAGATCCTTCTAGAAGCGGAAGCTTCTATTAGGTATTCTTACATCCGTCTTATTTTATTTTATTGAAAGGCCTTATTAATATTGACCTTTATTACATATGAATATATTGATCTACCTATATGCGGGTTAGGACCCTAACACTCTTTCATTCTTGGTTCCTCATTCTTTTTAATTAGTGTGCTCTTGGTCTAAGCGTGGAAATGAATAGTTGGAAGAGGAGAGCCATTTCTAGATGGTTGTAATAAATTAATGATCATTCTAGGTGGGAATGGATGCCTATGGGCATGATATTAATGGTAGTTATGAATGAATTGTTCGCAATTGAGAATCCTTGGAGGTTCCAGCATGGACATGTCTCGACCAGTAGCACTGTAGCCCTGGAGAGAAATGGAACAGCGTGAGGGACTGCATGGCATATAAAGGGGTTCATTTCTTTGGGTTGTGAAAGATGAAGGGGAAAGAGAGATGGAAATTAGGATTGTTGTGTGGTTGGGAAAACATGAGAGATTATTAGCCAACTATTGTGCATCTTAGACTTTGCCTAGGACCCATCCTTATGGATTCATAACCGGTGCTCAGGGGTGAAATGTTGTTAAGAATTGGAATAACAGTTCCTATGGTTGAGAGAAACATCCTTGGTATGTAGCCAGTTGGTGATGGTTTAATTAAAGATAAGTTCTCTCTATGTTTAATGTATAATGTATATTTCGTTGTGTATATAATTATCTATGAGATTTATTTATGTGTTCATGCTGGCTAGTTATTTGTTGTGCATGGCACATTATTTATTTATTTTATGTTGTAGCATGGATCTTGATTAATGCATGTGAGTCTTTAATTCTTGATTTAAAATTAATTATTATCAGAATTCGAAATCAATTTTGAAGTGTGTTTTTGAGGTAGTGTGGCCATCCTGTGGGTGGTTGGCTATGTTACACTTCCAAGGAAGGGAAGGATTCCATGGGTATTGTTTCCCACTATAGTTGGGAGTACCCAAACATGCATTTTTCCCCCTGGGAAGGGAATACCCTAAGGGAAATTGCTTCCCCTGGAGAAGGGATTTCCACCAGGTTGATTAGCACTAATTCCATTATTCCAATTCCATCCAAATGGGAAGCCAGTACTAAGTGCATTTTGGCCAATCGGTGGGTTACCCGAAGAGAAGACAAAACCACTCCATGGATTAGCTGTAGGGATTTGTTCTACATTGGATTGTGAACCATAGGTAGGGGTTCGACAAATGCTTGGTTGGTAATTGGATAAAATTGGATGGACTATGGGTTGAATCCAAAGAGAAAATGGTGCTTGAGATGGTGTAACGAGTCGATTTCATGCTTCGGTGGTTGATGATACAAGTGGGGTTCCATCTCCACCAACTAGTTGATGGCACAAACAGATTTACTGGGATACTGCTTGGTGTGCTTGACATTGTGGGAGTAGAAATTAGAGTGGTAGAGGCAGTGTTTCCACTCGACATGGGTGTATTTAATGTTGAAAAAGGGTCACTATCAAGATAATATTGTTTCCTTAAGACGTGGGGGAAATATTCATGTAGAGGAGAAGTGGAAGGACTTTTAAGATGACCTTCTCTTATGGTTATGGCTCTATATGGATCGTCTCCTATTATGGGATCTTCCACGTCAATAGTATTGGTGTCTTTAGATGTTGAACTCATCTGTTGTAGGAAAAATCATTAGAGGTCTTTGTAATTGGGTATGGATAACCCAATGATATTTTGAGAATGATAATAGGGTATATTTCACACAAAACGTTGGGGAATTTCTAACTCAGGTTAAGGAAGAGGATGAGTGATCGGTCGTCAAACAACTGGTCATTCATATTGATAATATATCTCTGGATGAAACCCGACAATTCTTCTAGAATGACGATTGGGTAAGTCGGACATGATAGATAAGAAAATATATTAAATAAATCAAAAAAGCAATCTTATGGCCAATTGTGAAACCAATACATAGAGCACACACCTATCCAAATATCAGATATCAAGCAAGAAAACCAGTGGTTCTAAGAGTCTTTTGAAGATGGGATGTCAAGCCGCCAAAAAATATATGAGAAGCAATTATGATAACCATCACAGAACACCCCCCCAAGGAGCAAGTAAGAGCCCATGGGAAAATACCCTCCCTGGTTCATTGAAGTGAAGATTCAACATCTGCCTCAGATACAACAAGGATTCCCCCTTGCATTCACCCATGTAGCTACCAGCTAGGATAGGATAGTAATGTTACCACTTCACAAAAATGTGACCGAGTGGAACAATTGTCAATCAAGACTATCATGTGGGCAGGGAATACCAAGTCAGGTCATGGCACCCAATATTTTGAGAACGTTAGAGTTACTCTAGGGACATCCATGTCTTGAAACCCCTAATTAATACACAAAGTATTCCCACCAAGAAAATGGAGAGGGGATATTTCAGCCACTTTCTTAGCTTGACCTAGTGCTTAACTCGATGTGTGAGGTGAGATTTCCCGGAACTGGTTTTGTTACTAATGTATTATCACCCATTAATTTTCTTAGCCTCATTTTGGTGGCCTTGCAGAATTAACTCTCCAAACCTATTCCAAGGCCCTAGATTCTAAGCTATTGTTGGTTTTCTATCAAACAAAAAATGTCTAATTGCTTTTAATTGCCCTTGCTTTTAAATGGTTGTTTTTTACTCAGAGGTAATGGAATGAAAGACTTGATGGTGTTTTGACTCAAGTCCAATCCTAAAAGAAATCTATATGCAAAAATAAAAAATTTATTTCGATGAAAATACTTAAGGGAAAGGGAGACAGCTTTAAAATACGTGCACCAATGCAAATGAAATTCCTTAATGAAATGAAATTTTTGTCCTTAAAATGTTTTTGACAATGCAAATTTCAATTCCACTAGTGAACCAAAGACTCTTAACCAAATTATTCTAAAATGCAATGCAAATATCTTTAAAATAAAATAATAAAAAATTGTGTTTTTTTTTTAAAAGATTATGCTAATCAAAATAAAAAAAACCACACCTTTTGCACCATACAAATAAAAAAGGATGGGTAGAAATATATTGTAAATATTATGAACAATTTGAAAACAATGTATTACAAATGAAGCAGAAAATCCAAGTAGACTCATAAATGAGATGGAAAATCAAGAGAGTTTGCTTTGTTTAAAACAATGGAAGCAAATCTAAAGGAACACCCAAAATATCTTTAAAAACAAAATGGACTCTCTTACAAGGGTACCACCAACACTAAAATACTGAGGGAATAAGGTTAGAGAATCCAAACCATACCCATGAAAATGAGAAGTGCTTTGAATCAATCAAACAAATGGTACACAAAAGAACAAATTTTCAAATGAAATGAAAAAACGTTGTAGCAATAACTGTTGGAACATATCTAGGAAAGATCTGTAATGTTGTAAGAAAAAATAGAAAACAGATATGGGCTGGATTTCAAGGATGCTCCTTCAAAAAATATCATTTTAGTTATTGGTCAGGTCTTTCCAATTAATACAAAGTGATCGGTCGCTAGTTGTACGTGAGCAACCTGTGACCACAAGCATTGGGCACACTGCACATTGTAGTTTTTGGGAGGTCACATGTTATAATGAAGCAACTTGCGACCACAACAAATGGGGTCACTTTGTATGCATAATAAACATGTGACCACGATCATACATATGAAAAAAATAATAAATCTAAGGCAAATCTATCATATCTGGGACTGAAAATTTTCAAACAGAATTAGAAAAGACTTGCTCGTAGAAAAAAAAAGAAAACAGGGCCTAAATAGGAAAGCATATTGAAAAAATAGATTTAAAGAAACTAAGGAAGAAACTAGATAAACAATACTAACATCCCTAGTGGAGTCGCCAATCTGTTGTAGGATAATTGTACCCAACATGAGTTACCTCCCTTAGGCTCTTCCTATACCTAAGACATAATAGAGGTACAAACATGAATAAATCACACATGAATAAATCTATCAGATAATGGAATAAGAAGCCTACTTGATAATTTGATGATTTTCCATGCACACTCCTTGGTTGTTCACTCTTTCGAAAATGTCCTTCACTTTCATGAATTGTAGATTTGCACACATGGAAACACAAATGAAAACCTCTCACAAGATCAAATATAACATGTACAAATTAATAACATATCTAATAATATAACATGGAAACATGGAAACATTAACTCTCTATAAGAATCATAATGACCACATATATCCAAATAAAGGGGAAATTCATGTGCATCTTCTATTAATAAAATAAGAAGATTACAATGAAATGAATTGATGAAGATATTCCCAATATCCTTACCCAAGCTCTATGATCAATCCAATAGTATAAGATTATAATTTGTTTTCCTCCCCATTTTTCCATGAGAGACCCTCAATATATAGGATGATAGAGATAAGATGGGGGATAAATCTAGACACTCAAGATAACAAACTTCTCAAGGTTGTATTACGAGAAAACTGAAATTTGATCTCATCTCTATGTAACCAATCCTAATAGAGGATTAACAGTATTGGTCATGCCATGCATTCATATAGTTTTCTACCAATCGTGACATGCAAGAGAGAAAATAGTGACCATCAACTTTGGGTCAAGAGGTGTAAAGGAACAACCCACAACTAGACAAAAATATACTAAAAACTCAAGGGAAAAGTGGCATAACTCAATGTCTCAGCCTGCTAACCTCTAGATGATATCCATCAGGTGATCATGTGTCAAATAATTGTATAACATATGCCCCCTAAAGTGTGAAGTCAGAATAGTTGTTTGATGGCTGAAATACTTTACGAACAATAATCATAGATCTTTAGGTGAAGGAAGATGGGAAGAAACTATAATAATTCCTACACAATAATAACATCCCTGAGGTGAGAATACCCATGCTCGGTAATAGAAACTAAGCATGGCCGCCAAAACTGTACATTGTGGATCCATGCATGACGCAACTAACTAATCATGGCCACGAAAGAATACATTGTGGATCCATGTCACAAGTGAGAGCATAGCCACGACCAAGTATAAATGTGGATCTATGTCACAATATACAAATCAGTGAGATGACTCAATGCCCGAGCGATCTATAAATCACTTATGAATGACTCCATCGCAACCTGGGAGGGGATGTTGTAAATGAATGATGTGGACACAACCCATGGTATTTGTCCCAAACTTCAATGGTATGAATCTACAACAAGTGAATATATGATTTAATGTCGATCATGGTAGAAACTATTTGATTATTGGTCATTGATGTATATTGTTAATAGACATGAGGGAATCCATCGATGATGATGATGGACCCCAAGATACCTAGTACAATCTAGCGAGTGTGAATGTATGAGTTGTGGTCAAAAAATCGTAGACTCATTCAATAGGAGACAATGATGTAAACCCATAGTCGAAGTGTGAGGGAACTTGTCATTGATTTCTGCAAGTCCCAAGGTACTAATCGGTTTCTAGATTTTGATCTTGGATAATGATATGGCATCGACAAGACAAAATTTGTTGAAGGTGGGACTTGATGTATCCCCCATCAATTGACACGAAAAATACAATGGTAGATGGTGTGAAAAGTGTAATAGTAGAGAACAATTGTCTCAGGGATGGCTAAGATAAATGGGATGAAGGATTTAAAGTGTCTGACAGAGGATAACTTCCCTTGAAAAAAATGGCATGAAAAATGACTTGACCTGGAAAAATTGACTCTATAATGACAAAAATACTTGCCATGGGTGTCTGGAAGAGTAACATGTCAACAAAATCCGAGAACTCATAGAGATGGTAATGACTCAGAGACAATGGATAACCCAACTGTTGTACATAGATCCAAAATAGGTGTGATGTTCAAGGGAGACTCTATGGACGTCTACCATTTTTTAAGATGAATAGAATAACCCCNCCCCCCCCCCACTCTTTTTATTTCTTTAATGTTTGAAAGAGCACGAAATAAAATGGAATTATGCTCGATATGCTCACCCATGGATTTATTTCCAAGCTTGGGGCAGAGAATGGTTCTCAATAGTCTTTCCGATATCTAAGGAATCTGGAAAGATCCTAAATAAAAATCTGTATATGATCTAATGGATTTAATGATCCCAAAAAAGTGAATGATCACTTGTCATTTCATGTTTAGAGAGTTTGAAAGGACAAAGAAGACTCCAGGGTGTACCTTTGTCATGGTTGATTATCGAGCATGACAAAACGGTAATAATAATCTCATCTAGAGAGAATGAGTAGTATGTGATGAAGTTCTAGGCATATGGAACATGACTTAAGAAATTGAATGCAAAAATACATGGAAAATGATGACTACTCACAATAGTAGTTCTCTTCCAACGGTACAAAATGGAGGCCAAATAATGCAAGAGGTGTATGGTCAAGGCTACTGCAAAGAAGTAAGTAACATATGGTCAGACAATAGAGAAGTGATAGGAAGCATTAAGCAACAATAAAAAAAATTAGGAACCCCCACAGGTTATGGCCATAATACAAACAAAGAGAGGAAAAATGAGGCTCAATATTCAAGTCATGTTGGAGCTAAAGGAGGGATCCTAGGCCTACGGAAAAATGCAGCATGGGCACCAAAGGGAAATCAGGGTTCTAACTAGGGCACCCATGAAGGGTAGGCACTATAGACCCAGTTACGACGTGAAACAAGAGTGGATAATGTCGCAATCAAACGAGTTTGAACCTAAGACATAGTGTTGGAAATATGGATGGTTAATAATGCAAGGTGGGAAATGTAGGGAAAATCCTATCCCTATATGTTGGTTTGGAAAACACGTACCTCAAGTTCAATGGATGTCTCCATCTTTGTAAAAAAAACATCTCTAGAATCCTATCATCACATGTAAACTATATTCCAAGGTCAAACCACATAGTGAAATTACAAAATATTTTTGGACTTTTGGATATGATATATGAAAAACAAAAGCACTCACACCACACACCTATGTACAAGGATCTATGCATATTGATGGTTTACACAAAGTATATCCCATTCCAAGGCTTAAGCCAAGGATATTTTTCATAATCAATGAACTCATGAGCCATTGTTTCCATCATATGGCACACCATGTCGGGGGCATGCCACATAGGAATGAATTTATGCATACTCAACATCAATGAACGAAGATACTCAACATGAGTGGTTTCATGAGATATGGGATATCCTTGATGGGCTTCATCAATACATGAAGGAAGTACAGAACACAAATATTCAATGGAAGGGGAAGAATTGAATTCGCTAGTAAGTTCTGAAAATGAAACCCGAGGAGGGAAATGGTTAAGGCTAGGGGTTTCAATGGATGCCTCGGCAGATGCCCCCAGTCTCAGGTTGAAGCTCATCATGCTATCTCTCATTGGTTCATAATCAGGAAAATATGATCAATGCATCACCTCATCCTTTGGGTTTTCTATGGAATTCATGACTTCCAGAATGGCCTCTTTTGAAGGCAAGTTAGTATCTAGGAAATCATGTGAATTGAGAGAGTCAAAAAATCGTATGGGCGAAGTAGGTTGATCACAATCCATATGAGAATGGAAGTGTTGACCAGTGTCGGAAGATGTTGATGGGATTTTCATATCAACAAGCTCAACTATGGTGAGTGGGATGGATGCTCCATATTTATCAACATCCTCAAGAGGAGGTACCACCCAAGGGTCAAAAGACCTTAGGAATCCACTAGTAAATGACAAAATCTTGTTGATAGGAGCTATATGGATAGTATCAGGTACAGGAAGGGGGAATTTCCCCATAAGAGATGAATATTTGAACATACCTGTACTGACACCTTTGTACACCCCAAAAGAATCACCTATAAAAGGCACGTTGCTGCTAGGATTAGCTCACAAGTCGGGTGTGCAATAATCAAGTTGGTCGATGGTGACTATATTTCCTTGATGGGGAAAACATATGAAGTGGAAGACAATGGCTGAAACATATTTCATTGCATAGGACCAAGTGCGACCCAATAGCATATAATAGTTGAGTGTTTCATCAACCACTTCGACTTTTACAATGACTTTTTTCCCCCAAGCTCAATGGATAAAGAGGTGAGAATTCCATGGCATTTGAAAAAGTTTCAATCAAAATATTTTAAGATGGTTTGACATGTAGTGATCCGAGGAGAACTAAGGGATTTCCAACATGATAAAGACATAATGCAAGTAGTCACTCCTTTTTCAATCACTGTACAAAATATATTCTTGTTAAGACAACCAATTGTGATCTGAAATGCTAGTTGGTGTGAGAGACGTGACTCACTCTGTTCTATGTTGAAGGAAGGAATGTTTGACTCTAAAGGGTCTATTCCACCTATGGATGATAATAAGGATTTCCACGTGATATCTTACACTATACTATAATGTTGATCTACTCAAGAATTCAAGTTATGGGTAGTTCTCCGAAGTACCCCTTTTGGAGGGTGGATTGTAGGTTTGAAATCTATTTTCTCTAATGTGAGAGGGAAATTATGGGGTGAATTCAATGGAGGATAGTTAGATGAAGGTTCCCCCTCGGGAATGTCATATTTCTTCACTCTGTTGGATAGTTCCATCGTATATTTAACCATTATAATGTTTTTATTTGAGGACCCTACATTTCCCTAGGTTGGAGGTGTAGGAACTTGTGAAACCAATTGTTGTTATTGGAGGGGAGGGGCAAGGATTGTTTAATACCTCCAGTTGGGAAGGAGATCCCCATCGCTCAAGATATTAATGGACCTCGACAAGGTGAGGGGATTCTTTGGTAAAGTGGTCCTCCTTACACACCATACAAGGATATTTTACCTTTCTTTTGTTTTTTCCCCCAGCATTGGGGTCTTGGATTTCCTAGCCTATCTGTTCATGTTAAGCCCTAATATTGGCTCATTACCCCTTAATTGGGGCATATTACATTAGTAATGTTATTTTATTTATGTCGGCTTTATTCCATTAGTTGTAATTATACCTCCTAGTCTCCTATATATACCAAGGAAACATTTTCATTTGGAATCATCTTGTACTTGAACATTTAAGTGGGGTAAAAGGAGGTTTCCCCCTCGAAGAGGCTTATTATCTAAAGTTATCTCTTTTTTAAGGCTTTGAGTACTTTTTCTGAGGTTTTTCTATGCTATATTGATATTTGGTTCTTAACATATGGTATCAGAGCTCAAGGTCTTAGGGTTTCGCTGCTACATATGAGACACCTTGGAATTTTTGCTATAACTTTTTTTCTACAATGTTTCAGAAGCAACGTCTTGGAGGATATTTAGTATATGGATCAAGGTACGTTGGGTTAAAATTTCAGCTCCGGAGGCCTTATACTTTCGGAGATACAGCCTGTACAAGATAGGGTTCTGGAATCATCCTAAAATGAGTCATTGACGAATTTTCGCAATAAAACATTTTCTATAACGTTTCAAACCCTGAAATTTGGAGATTATTAAAAAAAATTATTAAGGTATCTATGGTTAAAATTTCAGCTTCTGGGTCATCTTAAATTTGTATATACACCCTGTGTAAGATAGGGTATCTGACTAGTCCTATTGACTAGTCTCAATAAGGTGTTCCAAGTAAAACTATCATAACTTATTCCTAGAGTATTCAAATTGAGTGGGACTAGTTTCATTGGATCGTGGAAAGACTGTAGTATTTTGGGTACAGGTTTCAGAATTTTATATCGATTATTTTGTGTGGGGCGCACTATACAAGTGAGATCTTTTGGAAAGGCAAAAAATCGACAAGTTGTGGGGAAGTTACTGTAAATTCCACTTGGCACATCCAATTTGGATCAAACCTATGGAATTGCAGAGAAGAAATATCATAGAACTACATGAAATAAAGTTTCATACCCAGAAGGGCCTAAACTTGGGAGATACAACAGAAGAAAGATTGTCTAGCAGAACCACCTCAAAATCAAGGTTCAAAAGTGATACTTGGCCAACATGCCACCCAAAAAGGAAACTTCTACACCAAATA
>JZKD02S0081554.1:33046-60543 GCA_000966675.3 Picea glauca
GGATAATAAATTATCACCAAAGTACTATGGCCCTTATAAGGTGTTGTAAAATATTGGTACTATGGCATACAAATTGGAGTTGCCTGCATCTTCACAAGTACACCCAGTTTTCCATGTTTCATGCTTAAAGAAGGTTATAGACGACAAGATCCCAATTCAAACTATATTTCCAAAACTTGAGAAGGAAGGAAAAATCATATTGGATCCTGAAGCCATCACTGACACAAGAATTCACCAACTTGGGAATAGATCCATTTCAGAGTATCTCATTAAATGGAGGAAACTATCGGGTGAATATTCCACTTGGGAAGATGATTCTTTTATACAGAAGTATCCAGATTTACTCAAGCATTGCGGACAACACTTGTCTCAAGGGGAGGGTCATTTTAAGCATTAATATTGGCTCATCACCCCTTAATTGGGGCATATTACATTAGTATTGTTATTTTATTTATGTTGGCTTTATTCCATTAGTTGTAATTATTCCTCCTAGTCTCCTATATATACCAAGGAGACATTTTCATTTGGAATCATGTTGTACTTGAACATTTAAGTGGGGTAAAAATAGGTTACCCCCTCGAAGAGGATTATTATCTGAAATTATCTCTTTTTCAAGGCGTTGAGTACTTTTTCTGAGGTTTTTCTATGCTATATTGATATTTGGTTCTTAACAGTTCAAAAGCATTCTTCTTTTTCTTCTTTTTATTGTTTTTCTACTTCCCTCTATATTGCAGAGGGTTCTTTGGTGTGGTGGAATGCACCATGTTCACCTTAGAGGTTTGAGCAGGGATGAGAGTCGAATTAGTTGTCGGTGGAGAAGAGGTGGGATTTCTAGTTATGGTCAATTGACTAAGCTACCTAGTCAACTGACCAACTATGGTGGAAGAGATAGGACCAACCACACCATCGGCCAAGGGTTTAGGCATTGGTCGTGAAGTGTCATTCGATGGTCGAGGAGTATGGAAAATGAGGTTGTATAGTGTACCTAACTGTGAATGATGTCACATGCAGTTGGTTGTGCTCCTTTTTTGTATCATGTACAGATTCTTCATATTATAAAGTGTTAGGCACATTCCTTGGGTGTTTACCATACTTGTGTATTGTGGCTTATTTATAACTATTGGATGTTATCATTCCTTTCAATAATGTGTATTGGCTAAGTGTTTATATTGGCTAATTTTTAAGTAGTACTAGGATGTTTTAAGGTTGTACTTTGGTACATTCCTATTGTTGGATGAACTAGGTTGTCTTGGAATCAGTTGTGCATCTAACTCATTTTAGCTTAAGATGAAATTATGGTTAGACCTTAAGTGAAGAGGCATAATATAGTTGTAGTAGGAATCGGTTGGCAAGCCCTTATGACTAAGGAAAGGTAGTGTCACATGACCTCTAGTGATTAAACAGACTTGGGTGGAACTCAAGTTTGAAAATAAAAGTTATGGAAGACTACATGTACATGACAAGTGGTATCATATAAGATTCTTTGGCCATTCATATGTGTAACTTGGATGGTGTAGAAGAAGAGTCGTGGAAGAGAAATATGGAATCCATGGCCATGAACTTGTAACATTGGGATCAAGAGATCCATCACTTGTACTAGGTGTGTGCGAAAAAGTTGGAGTAGACTAAGGAAAGGTAGAGTCACATGACCTTTGGTGATGAAACATACTTGGGTGGAACTCAAGTTTGAAAATAAAAGTTCTATAAGACTACATGTACATGACAAGATCAACCTACCTCATTTCTAGTGTTTGATGTCGATCCTCCATTGTACTTGATTACTTGTTCGCAATACTCCTTCCAAAGATGACCTGCATCCAAGACAAGAAACAACTACGCATGCATCCTACTTATATACTAACAGGTTAGAAATCCAAACATATACTAATAAAACTATAAAAGTTCATGAATTGGGGCGGGAAAAGCATTTTCTTTATTACTTTGAATGAGTCAACTTACAAAAGTTGAAATCGGCCACCGCTCCTTGAACCTGATCCTGGACTCCTCTTCTACTGTCCTCCAACTACTTTTCTTTGAATCTCCTTTGGCACAAGAAAAGGCTAAATGGTTTGGACAATGGGAATACGTAAATGGGTAGAGTTTCTTTTCTATATTTTTTCCTTCTCCAAATGGGATCCCTACCCCTTCTTTTATAGGCTAGAAGGAGCTAGGTATTTGGACGAACCCTCAGCCATGCATGGCCGAGAGTTTCAGTTAACTCACCCATAGCTTTTGTGTTCTGTTGGCAACTTTCCTTTTTTCGTGCTTTTATCGGTCCACGTGGGCTATTTTGGGTCAGCCAGCATGTACGCGCATGCAGTAATGGAGTAGGGTGCGTGGGTCTTTATAAAAGAGGATTTTCAAAGAGTTGTTCAGCAGTGCTTTGGAAAAGAAAGGATATGAGATGGCCTGATGCTAGGTAAGCATGTGTGGTGCAATTTAGGGTTACTATAGATGCCCCCTAATTTGTGAGGTCAGAAGAGCATCTGATGGCCGAAATACATTACCAATCTTTACTGATGTGCCGAACAATTGAGCCCAAGGATCAGGAACCGGGAGGTGTCGTCTGCAAAATAACACATGTCTCACCGAGGTGGGCATACCCATGCTCGGGATAAAATAGAATCATGGATACCAATAAAATACACTGTATATCCATGTCAAATAACTATAAAGAGTAGCCGCAAACAATACACTGCGGAGCTACATCTTGAAATCAGAAAGATATACATATAGAGTATCCATCTTCCAGAAGTTGATTCGGCCTGATGTTTGGAGATGAGATCTTCAGAGCTCGAGCAACAACTTCAAAATCTTCAAAACTCAAGTAGGAGTGTAATATGAGTGTACGACTGCACTACCTAGAGGTCTTCAACGACTCGTCGGTCATGGACTTGATAATCTTGATTATCAGACTGAAGGCTTCAATAATTTTGAACAAGGACTTGATTGGATATTCAGGATGGCTGGGTATGAGGACAAGAGACATATTGCAGAGGGGCCGACTCAAGCTTGGTGACAAACTTCCCTTGGATAACAACATGACAAATGATGAGACTCAGGAAGCATGGCATTAATCATAAGTCTACGAAGCAGGAGGCAATGCAAACTCTCCATATGTTTGGAAGGATAATCAAACGGTGGAGGACACAACTCTATATAGCGAGAAAAGATTCCTAAGGTCGTACTAAATCCCATAGTCTGATGAACAAACTAATAGATGTGCTTTATCCAAGGGTGACTCATTATGCTGCCAATAAAGAAAATACTTTTCCCTTCCTCTTTTTGGGGTATATTTGATTTTTGTTTTTTTGTTCTTTTCAATAATTGTGGAAAAAGAATAAAGGAATGTTATGTTACAAAGGGGGAATGAGTGTTGAAAACATACAAGCTCAAGGCACAAGAACAAGACTGATGTTCTAGTAGAATGATACTCAGGAAAAAATCCTCCGGGGGCCAAAGGTGTTAAGACACAGAAGCAAATTGTTACAAGGCTGGCGTATAAGGTATGCAAATGCGGTTAATAAAACACACAATGGTAACGTCCTTCGATGTAAGTTTAATGAGCCCAGAGAAGGTAAGCTCGGTGGTTTTTCATATTTAGAGAGTCTGAAAAAACATAAAAGGAGACTCCATTGGGGTACCTTTTTCGAAGGTAGTCTAGTCAGTTTGAAAAAGGGGTAAAATAGCACTGACAAGATGTCTATTCAAAACCATTTTAATGAGTGTGATAAATACAAGATCACTCGGCCATTTTTTCATTTTTAACGATTCTGAAAAAAGATTAACTATGGACTTCGTCAGGAATATTTTTCTAGACCAATTTAACAAGTGTGAAAGAATAAGGTCACTCGACGATCTTTTCAATTTTAGGGAGTCTAAAAAGAGCTTAACTATGGACTCCATGGGGGTTCCTTTTTCGTAAGTTTAGTCCGTCAAACCCGAAAAAGGGATAAAATTATACCTGAGAGTACTCTTCTAAAGAATGGAAGTTCCATAGATTATACCTTTGTTTGTATAGTTGACCGTCCAGACTGAAAAAGGGGTAAACTACCGTCGGACAGACGTGACTTCAAATTTTAGTTTAACGAGCATGAAACGCCACAAGATCACTCGACAATCTTTTCATGTTTAGAGGGTCTAAAAAGGGATTAAAAAAAGACCCATTATTTTATTTTTTTTGGGGAGTCCTGAGGGTGAGATCAAGAGCGAAGAAGAATCATGTAAATGAGGCTCAAACTCATATTCAGGAAAGACTATAAGGACTCTCCATCCTACAGTGTTTTAGAGATGGCATGGACACCATAATGCAACCAGGACCTACCTAGGGCATCCATGTTCCGGTAAGCTCTACCGCCAAGTTGCGACACTTCTAAAGTAGATATGATGGTTCTGTGTCACAACCTGATGGGATAGATCCTATGGAAAAGGAAAAAGACAATGAGACACAAAATTCAGGGTACTAACCTAACCTATATGCTCAATTTGATTCTTGGAAAAAGTTTCATGGACCGTCAAAATTTCCTCAAAACTCAAAAAAAAATGTTCCAATACCCGATCAAATCCCTCCCATATAACTCCTGAATCACTCTAAATGGTTTTTGGTATAAAGAAAATGATAAGGGGGGGCAAAAAAGTAACAAAAAGAGGCCAAAATCCTATAAATAGAAGCTAGCAGCTCATTATCACCATTGTTGATTTGGAAATTGACTCTGGAGCCAAAAGACCCCCTTTGATAAAAATGGTGATTCTGGGAGCTACAGTGGACGAAACAAACTTTCGTTTGAACCAAGTAAGTACAAACTCCCCTATCTATATATTCAATTCTTTATTTTGGTTTCTTATTTCATGTTTTGGGTGGGCACCGACCTTTAAAAAGGTCGGCCCTAGGTCCACGCAGGTTGTCTCTGGACAGGCCGCATGTACACTCGGGCAGAGTAAAACCTGCCCACATGTACACATGACTGTCACCTAAACAACACATTTGGACCCCCTTTATAGACAAAAAGAACCAAACAACACTCACTCACCCTCCTGAACTTTGTTGTCTTGGCAGGATGTATGTCCATTGGAGGGAAAAGGAGCATGAAGAAGTTGGTGAGTTGGTTGTGGGAGATCCAAATGCCATGGCCACGTTGATACAATGTGGTTTGCTAAAGTTGTTCATGTGTCCGTTTATGCGAGCACAACTGAGGCTACTGAATGCCTTGGTTGACTATTGGCACCCTAATGCAGAGGCCTTCATGCTAGAGGGGCAATCACTGGTGCCCACCACCGAGGATATCTAATTTTTGACTGACCTCTCAAGGAGAGGGGAACAAATCAATTTCAAGACGTTTCCATCGGGGCCACATAACATAGAGAAACTGATAGCCCTGCACTATGAGGCTGGGACAAACCGTTTGAGCCCCCAGGTGCCCATAAGTAAGATCACTAACCTATCGCTGCAAGCGATATTATTGCTCATTGGGCAGATTACCGGTTTAGCAGCCTTGCATCAGGCATCCCATGCATAGATGAACTATGTTATCCAGTGGTTGAATGCACAAATTTTTGACTGGAGTACCACACTACTAGAGTGTATGAAGAGGCAATTGACAGATTGTCGTCAGCGGACATAGAGGAACTTTGGGTTCGAGACTATTTTGTGTTCATTCTTTTTCGAGAGAGTTCCAAGCTTTAGTCCTCGGGAAGTGGTACGAGGACATCATGCCTCTTTTCTTGCTATATGTAGATGGGCAGTATTACTGCCACAATAGGGTGGTGGAAGGACCAACGAGTCCTTTGATGATGACTTTTCTGCATGGTTGTCCCGACAGATCCCTGTGATTGAGGATTACCCATATGCAGGGATAGACTTTTCGAGAGATCCTAAGATACCAATGCCTCCTGGTGAGGAGCGAGGGGAGATGGGTAAGTCTCCACCTTTGTAGTTTTTTTGTTGTATATGTAATTTTTATGTCATTTTTGTTATATATATCATTTTTTTTATATGCCAGAGTATTTGACGGATATACATTTGTTGCATGTAGATGTGGGACCAGTGCAACCTGTCGATTATGCACAGAGAAAGTGTCGTCCTCATCCAGGAGCCGCAGCTTCCGCTGTCGGGAGACTAGCAGTAGCAGGAGACCTCCCAGTTGGGGAGGTTGAGAGGGTACTTAGACGAGTTGAGCGGAACTTTACTACACTCACTCGCACAGTCCCGATGGTAGAGATTGAGGACCTGCCGCCATCCATGCAGCCTCATGTAGTGGGGGAACCTCGGATGTGGGTCTGAATGTTTAGGCGTTTATCCCATGCTATGGACCAGTATAACAGGGCCCATAGGCCCTGAACCTATTTAGACATTTTACCTGCCATGAGCACTACTTGTATATATTTTTTGAGGGCATAAGCCATGTGACTCGTTATTGGTCCTATTTTTGAGGCACTTACATCCATCTATGTACTCTGGTTACTTTATGATATTATATATGGTTTTTTGATCTTTTGTGTCTTATGGATCACATGTGCAAAAATGTATTTACATGCTTATGTCAATGTTCTTTCATATGTGTGCAAGATGCCAATCTAAAATTTGATTAGCTAGATTATCTGTAATTTGGTTTAATCTCCTAGGAACATGAAAATATGTAATATAATCAAATTTTCATTCTAAGAGACGTACCCTAAGGAATCGTCGGTGTAAGGTTGGATCAAGAACCCGGTATACTCTGTTTAACTGAGACACAACCAGTTGAGCATTGATATAGACCCGGATATGAGAGATACCCAATGACAAGGCGTCACGAAGAAACTCAATAACTGCACTATACTTGGCGACATTATTTGTGGTGTCACCTACGCATATACCTCTGGAAGATAACTACTGGCCCTGAGGTGTAAAGATTACCCAAGCTTCGGAGCCAAGCCTCCAAGTGTGCCGACTAGCATCGTCTTCATACCCAATGAACACATCGGAATCACTTGACATCTGCCATATTGACGAAAGATAACATCAATGACACGTCCATAACATTTAAAAGAAACTAAAAAGTAATAGTACAAAGACTATACATATGTTACAAAAAGTTACCCACAGTGACCTTCCTATGAGTAATACTTATTGAGGTAGAGCCCATTTCTAGGCTCCGCCAAAGCATTCCCTTCAAAATCAACCAGATGATAAGTGCCCTTTTTTAATACCTCTTTTATGATGAAAGGTCTGAACCACATGGGTTTGAACTTTCCTGCCCCCAGGGGGTCCTTATCTTGGTCATAGACTAGGACAAGGTCGCCTTCAGAGAAAATCCGAGGACGAATGGACCTATCATACTAACACTTGACCTTATGTTTGGGAGCCTGATTGGCCAGGGCCGCATCACGACGATTCTCATTGAGCTGCTCAAGGTATACTAACCGTTCTTCAAGTGGAGAAGTGTCTGGCAATAACTGTACTGCCAATTTTAGAGATGGGATCTGAAATTCGATGGGCAAGACTACCTCCAACCTGTAAACGAGTTGAAAAGGTGAGAAATAGGTTGCAGTCTTAACAGATGTTCGGTAAGCCCATAATGTCGAGTATAACATCAAATTCCAATTTGACTTGGTTGAGTTGATAGTTCGTTGTAGAATAGTCTTAAGAGTTTTATTTACAGCTTCCACCTGGCCATTGGCTTGGGGGTAGTAGGGTGATGAATTCTCTTTCCATAACCCAAGATTTGATGTTAATTCGGTCATCATTTGGTTCTGAAAGTGACTTCCATGGTCAGTAACATTCTCTCTCAGGATGTCTAACCTCGCTATTATCTGGTTGAATAAAAAGAGAGATGCAGTCTCTCCATCATGTTTAAACGTTGGCATAGCTTCGACCCACTTAGTGAAGTAGTCTACAGCTACAATGACATAGCGGTGCCCCCTTCCTGAAGGGGGGTTGCAAGTAGTGTAATTAATCCCCCAGTTGGTGAAAGGACCAACTGTAATGACAGGAAACATGGGAGCGAGATGTGCCCTCATCTTCCGAGAGAAGATTTGGCACAGATGGAACTTCTTGACCAATTCTATACAATCTTTGATAAGTGTCGTCTAGAAGTAACCTGCTTGTAGAATCTTTTGGTTTGTTGCCAACCCAGAAAAATGATCTCCACAAGCTCTAGTATGGAAATTGTTAAGCATGATAATTTCCTCCTCATGAGTGAGACATCGACGTAAGATGTAGTCTACACCTCTCTGATACAACGTATCATCGAGTATGAGATAATTCTTAGCCCGATGGAATATACGCTGACACTCATCACGAGAAGCAGAAGTGGGGCACTTCAAAGTCTGGAGATAGATAAGTATATCTTCGTACTAGGGATCTGAAGATGTGATCAAAAACATATCTCCCCAGATAGGCGATTCTTCAGGCACAACGTCACCTGACTCAACCGGAAGTTCCGAAATAAGCTCTACGAAGACCAATGACTTTTTGGACTTTGCTGAAACGAAGTCTAAGTCAAACTCCTGGAGGATGACTATCCATATACTGATTTTTATTCCTATTATCTATCATGTTAACATGTATTGGAATGGATTCATGATAGTAATGATGGTGGTCTTGCGAAACAGAACATAATGATGGAACCGTTGAACAGCATGAACTGCTGCCAATGCAAGTTTTTCGATATGAGAATAATTGATTTCCGGTCCTACGAGGCCTCGGCTTAGGTAATAGAGTTCAGACTTTGCATGCAGTATCCAAAAAGTATCCAAAAAGGGGAGACTCTCTAGGGTTCCTGGAATTTTATTTCGTTTTTTGGATAGTTTTACAGACTAGTTTTTCTTGCCTGTTTTTTCTTTTAGTTTCTATAAGGTCTGAGCTAGCAAGGAGTCTGGTTTTCCATACCATATTTCCCTGTATTTTGCTTGACTGTGTTTTTCAGGACCCATAGAGGTACACACGGCCTACATAAGGTCTGCACGTGTGTACCCGCATCCTACTCTCTTATAGCCCACATGTGAACGCTAGCTAAAGAAATAGTAGTAGCGTGTAGAGTTCAGAGAACTTCAGAGGTAGTCATCCTCTTCCTTTTCAAAATCACACATTCTCAGGGGGTTTTCTGGAATTTTGTCTGAGTCTTGTTTGCTAGCAGTCCTATCTTAAATTGTTTTTGCCTTATCATTTTTTCCTTACATTATTTGTTTTTCTGTTAAAAAGAGTGTTCAATCCTTCAAGGGATCCTGGTTATCAATATCAGTGGTCTCTTCCTAGTTTTGGGTTATCTGTTTTCATTTTTCTTAGAGTTTAGATATACATGTGGCCTATGAAAGGTTAGCCTGCGTGTACACACCCTTTGTCTCTATCCATCGTGCATTTGCATGTGTGTTGTTTGATTAACAGTCGCGTGCTTGTACAGGATACTTTTTGTTGAGGGTAAGGCAGTCATCCTTTCCCTTGATAAGAATTATTCCTCTCAGGTGTTTGAATCTTTGTTTGAGCAGTCAGTAGCTTAGGATTAATCTTACCCTTAGCCTATTTTTTCTCGGTTAAAAAAGTTGTCATAAAAATAAAAGAATTTTTAAGGTTTTTAGACAAGTGTGAGAGTCATTGTTTAAAAAAAAAAATTGCTAGTGTGTGATTTTTGACCAGATTCTTTGCGATCTGCGATTAGGCCAGAGTTGTTTTTCTTGGTTTTTGCTTGTCGGTATTTTTCCTTTCTTGCTTTACTAGCATTTAAATAAATAAATAAAAACTTTTTTCATTTTCTTGTTTGGTTGAAAAGTCTGTTTCCGCATTATCAGCCAGCGAAAAGTCATTTATTTCATAAGTTTTTGCAGTTCAATTAGATCATAAGTAGCTCGTAGTCAAATGAAATTCCTTTGAGTTTGCTATCCAAAATCTTAGAAAGGTTAAAAAAAAAAAAATTTGAAAAGTTGTTGAAATTTTGCATTAAGAAAAAAATTTTGTTTCCAGCTTTTTGCTCATTTTTTGCTTTCGTCTTTTACACATCATCAATTTCACTTTCATACCCCTTGACGTAAGACAAATCCATAAAATTAACACTAAATTTAAAATCTACTAGACTTTTATGTTTGTAGGGTTCACCAACTAGTTCAGGATTAGGGCCTTGGCTTAGGTTGGAGAGGAAACTCTTCAAGGCCATTTAAAATCAAACATTGGAGTCTGAGTTAGGGAGTGTCTAAGTCTAGTGTCGTGAAAGTTATCTGGGACCCCATATAACACAAGGGATAAACACAAGGTTGCGTGCGGAAAGGTAGCAGAGATAACCCCTCCAAAGCTGGACCAATCGTAGTGGAGAACACATATAGAGGGCTTGTTTTGGGATTCCATCATTTGAATTTGCCACGGGTCTTCATGGGTCTCAAATCCATTCAAGATCCTCAGTTTTATTCTGGACCATTTTCTCTTGATACCCTTGATAGTTTTCGAGCTCGATACCCTGCTCATTATGGTCTACCCGACTTTCGACAGTACCCGCCTGGTGATTGTTCGTGCGTTGGCAACCTAGTTGCCAATCTTTTTTAGGGACATACACAAGTGACTGCGGGGGTATATCATAGTACCTAGGACAGACATCGGGCCACGCTTTGTAGAGTATACCCATAGGGTGCTTCCATGTTCGAGTTGCACTTTCACTGGTAAGTTTCTCTAGTGTTAATTGTTGTAACTGTTCTTCCAATTAATTTAGTGTTTGTCTGTCTTATCTTCCAGGAATTTTTTTTAATGTGTGTTACTTTTGAACATTCAGACTACCTTAGAGTGTCTTGGATCTTCTCACATAGTGGAGGATATCGAGCTCTGCCAGTCACGAAGGCTTCTTGGCCTACTACCGGTTGCACTGGAGCCACCCCCGCCACCATTAAGGCAAAAGCTAGACCAACAAGGGTCTTTTGAAGTGACCAGGTTACAAACCATTGTGCCCGACCAACCCTCGGAGGAATCGACCATTTTGGACTTTGAAGCAACTACTCTTGGCCCAGTTGAAACCCCAACCTTTGATTTCTTGGCACCTTTCATTGTAACAATTCAATTTTACAAGAGCCAGACAGTGTTGCACACAGCAATGGAAACAAATGTTGTTACTCCAACTGGGAAATCTTCAATTCCCACTATGGTTGTCACCACAGGAGAGCTTTCACCTCCTAACCCATTGTCATCAGTCCGAGCCACCATGGTATCGAACGCAACTACTTCATACAATGGTCTGATCCCATCTTTGGTGGTAGCCACAACCCCTTTCACACCAAGTGCAACAAGCCCTCCATTCTCATACGAGATGCCTAGTTCAGGTACAAGTTCTGTACTTTCCTACTCCACTTTACAAACTTTGGGTCTGGGGGCAGGAAGCTCTAGCGCTCCTTTGCAAGGTCACATGGGGGGAACTCCTGCTCCTTTTAACGCTTTCCCTTACGGAGGAGTTCATATCCCTCCTTCATCCCCTTCAGTCAGTGGCTCGCATCAGCAATCTGCTTAGCAACCTACACACAATAGTTTATTTCGAGCGGGGAGTTAAGGACCACCTTCGCATAGTATGCTGGTAGGTTTGACACCATTTTATTTGAATGGAACATTTGGTCACAACACCTTCTCATCAGTCGCTTTCCCGACTGGGGGCAACCCCATTTTTGGAAAATCTACTCCTATGCAGGGTAATATTCCTGCATAGGGGGAAAACCTAGCAGGACCTTGGAATTTAGGGCAGGGATCTGTTCCCTCATCTAGAATGTCGATCTGGGGTAATTCTTTCAACAATCAATGGAACCCCAGACAAACTACTATGCCTATCCCCATGGGACCGGCATGGGGTAATCCTTCCCAAAGTCCTTCGAATATAATGCATGCCCAACAATCTATGTCCTATGTGGGAAATCAGTCGATGATGTCTACACATATGCAAAATCCATACGTTGGCCAAGGCCACAGTTTCTACCAGAATCTAGGCTAGCAGCCAAACTATTCCTGGCAACCTGGTGCCAGTCAAACTCCAAGCCCCTTTTTCCCAGGTTATTAGCAACAACCCAAACTATCGTTCCTGGTGAATTTACACTTGCCAGATTTGACAAGGTTGTTGAATGAACCTATTTGTCATGATCCGCGTTGGCCTCCTATGTCGATGAAGTTACCTTCAGACATTCCAAAGTTTGAAGCCAAGCCTAACAAAGATCCACGAGATCATGTGACTACCTTCCATCTTTGGTTCTCATCTAACTCATTGAAAGATGACTCTGTATAGTTGTGATTGTTTCAACGTACTCTCATTGGGAGTGTCGCGAAATGGTACATTGAGCTCGATCGTTCAAGATACTCTTCTTTTGGCGAACTAGCAATGGCTTTTCTGAACAGACAACAACAGACCATATCTATGATCATATTTGATAATGGAGATGCCGGAAGAGTTTAATCAAGGTACCAGTCCCACCATAATTCCTTCTTGAGTGGTTCCTTAAGTATTTTGTCCCACAGTTATCCAAAGACGTTGCGACGTCGGGAGTTTTCTCTGAAGAAGATGCCATCATGAGGGCTCAACAGTTTGATCTCATCTATTCTCAGTACGGTTTATTATACAACATCTTTCCAGATGTGCAACATTCAATACTGGATAAAACTAGACAGAGAGCTAGAACACATGTTGATGGTATTGTCGGTTCAGCACAAATAAAGCCTGTTGAGCAATTGAAAAAGCAGTTGCAGCAGTTATCTATACAACACACAACGGCCAGCCAAACTACTGCTTTGACTGCTCCCTCTACCAAAACATCGGAAGTACACACAGTGCAGTCGACTAACCCAATGGCCACCCAACACCCTGAAGGGAACAAAAAACAACAAAAGAAGGGTAAGGGAGACAAAAAAACCCAACGATAATGATGGCAGAGACAACACTGAAAAACGGAAGGCGAGGTATCCATGCAACTTGTGCGGAGAATACTACCTGACCCATCTATTTCCTTGACTTGCAGAGGCCCAAAAATTTGTCACACAACAACAGCAGGCAGTGTTGACTAATCCATTTCAACATGGGAAAAATATAACTTAAGCCTCTGCAAGCACGGAAGGGGGCAGCCAAGAACCCTACCTGCCTCCGAACAACCCCGCATCCACGAGCGTATATATGGTTAGGGATGATGCTTTTATATTGAATAGAGTGCATGACTATAGTAAACCAAGTGCTTCTGAGAAAGGTAAAGAAGTTGACCTCCCATCTCTTCCTCTACAGATAGAGAAGACGTTGGGAGAAACAATGACACGCATTCCAAAAGGTGCATTTAAAAAAGCATCTCATAACCCAAATGCAAGGACCACCCAAAACTACTCTGTGGTGGAGGATTTATCACAAACCCCTTGTACGATGTCTTCTTTTGAGATCCTCCAAAGTTGCCCTTCTCAGAGGAAAGCCTTGTTAACCACTTTGGGATCTACTGAGACTTGTAATCCGGGTACCATCATGTTAGATACAACCGACTTAAAACCTTGTATGCCTTACCATGTAGCGTTTCAGATAGTAGTGGCTTATCCCACGAAAAACTTTTACTCATAATATCTTCTGCACGGTGGTCGATGAGGGCACCTCGACATGCATTATTTCGTTGGCATGTTGGAAGGCCATTGGCGAGCTCGTTTTGTCTCCATCACCTACTCTCCTCACTTCTTTCGACGATCATTCGTTCCGACCACATGGCATCGTTCCTACTCTCTTGCACAGGAGTTAGATCCTCTTCTAGAGCCTATTTGGGCTCAGGGTTCTCTCACTAACACAGATTCATTAGACTTAGTCTTACCTTCTGACAAAGCAGTAAGTGAAGCAATGACTAGTTCGAACAAACCTTGGGAAGATCTTCATCACAAATCATATTTTCTCCCAGAGTTAAGCCGAATCGAAGCAGGAGAATTCACCATGACCATGATGGGAGATCATTTGTGTCCTATTAATCTCTTAGCTACACATGAAATTTATGTTGAGTGAAATATGGAAACTATTGCTGAAACTATACCAATGAACATCTCCCGAAACCCTAATGTCATGGAGAACATCTTCGTCGGAGCGGATTGCTCCCTCGAAGAGATTCAAATATACACGGATCTTTTCAAAGAATTATGCAACATTTTTGCCTGGTCTTATGAGGAAATGCCAGGTATCGATCCAAAAATAGTTGAACATGAAATCACAATGTATCCTAATGCCAAGCCTATCCAACAGAAGCTTTGTCTAGTTAATCCTAAGAAAGCAGCAACCATCAAGATTGAGGTAGAGAAATTGATAAATGAAGGTTTTATCTATCCTATCCATTTGACTCAATGGGTGTCAAATCCTGTGCCGGTCAATAAAAAACAAGGCACGATTCGTGTATGTACCGACTTTCATGATTTGAACAAGGCATGTCCCAAAGATAATTTTCCAATACCATTCATCAACTAGATCATTGATGAATGTGCTTGTTGCGAAGCCTTTTCTTTCATGGACGGTTTTTCGGGATATAATCAAATCCAAATCAAACCCAAAGACCAACACAAAACGGTATTCATTTGTCCTTAGGGTACATTCACATATCGTAAGATGCCTTTCGGTCTTAAAAATGCTAGAGCCACATTCTAGTGGGCCATGTCTTTTTCTTTTCATGATCTCAATCATATAGTCGAGGCCTACCTAGATAATTTAGCATCACGATCTTGCAAGAGAACGGATCATCCCACACACCTTAGACTTATCTTCGAACGTTGTCGCTACTTTAGGATTCGCTTGAGTCCAAACAAGTGCATATTCTGTGTAACATCAAGACATTTGTTAGGTTTCATCGTATCAACAACAAGGATCATGGTCGATCCTCTCAAGGTGGAGGCAATAATCCACCCCCCCCCCCACCACGCACAATCCTTCAACTTCATAGTCTACAATGCAAGGTGAACTTTTAACGATGCTTCATAGCCAACTATGCCAAAATCACCAAGGGATGTATGTGCTTACTGAAGAAAGACATTCCTTTTTACTGGGATGATACCACTCAATGCTCTTTTGACGCATTAAAACACGCCCTCACAACTGCCCCTCTGCTACGGCCACCTAACTATAACAATGATTTCTTATTATATCTGGCTGCAACAGAGTCAACCATTGGCATGGTTTTAGTTCAGGAAGATGATTTGTTCTCAGAATACATGATCTATTGCCTGAGATGAGGTCTCGTAGGACTGAAACTCAATTATTCTCATATCAAAAAACTTGCATTGGAAGAAATTCATGGTGTTCAACAGTTCCGTCATTATGTTCTGTTTCGCAAGACCATCGTCATTGCTGTCGTGAATCCATTCCAGTACATGTTGACATGACAGGTAATAGGTGGAAAAATCAGCAGATAGATAGTCATCCTCTAGGAGTTTGACTTAGACTTCGTTTCAGCAAAGTCCAAAAAGTCATTGGTCTTCGTAGAGCTTATTTCAGAACTTTCGGTTGAGTCAGGTGACGTTGTGCCTGAAGAATCACCTATCTGGGGAAATATGTTTTTGATCACATCTTCAGATCCTTGGTACGAAGATATACTTATCTATCTCCAGACTTTGAAGTGCCCCACTTTTGCTTCTCGTGATGAGCGTCGACGTATACGCCATCAGGCTAAGAATTATCTCATACTTGATGATACGTTGTATCGGAGAGGTGTAGACTGCATCTTAAGTCAATGTCTCACTCATGAGGAGGCAGTTATTGTTCTTAACGATTGCCATACTGGAGATTGTGGTGGTCATTTTTCTGGGTTGGCAATAGCCCAAAAGATTCTACGAGCAAGTTACTTCTAGCCGACACTTATCAAAGATTGTATAGAATCGGTCAAGAAGTGCCATATGTGCCAAATATTCTCTCGGAAGAAGAGGGCACATCCACTCCCATGTTTCCTATCATCACAGTTGGTCCTTTCACCAAGTGCGGGATTGATTACACTACTTGCAACCCCCCTTTAGCAAGGGGGCACCACTATATCATCGTAGCTATAGTCTACTTCACTAAGTAGGTCGAAGCTATGCCAATGTTTAAAGATGATGGAGAGACTACAACTCTCTTTTTATTCAACCAGATCATAGCAAGGTTCGGCGTCCCGAGAGATATTGTTACTGACCATGGAAGTCACTTTCAGAACCAAATGATGACCGAATTAACATCAAATCTTGGGTTACGGCAAGAGCATTCATCACCCTACTACCCCCAAGCCAATGGGAAGGTGGAAGCTGTAAACAAAACTCTTAAGACTATTCTACAGCAAACTATCAACTCAACCAAGTCAAATTGTCATTTGATTTTATACTCAACATTATGGGCTTACCGAACATCTGTTAAGACTGCAACCGATTTCTCACCTTTTCAACTCGTTTATGGGCTGGAGGCAGTCTTACCCATCGAATGTCAGATCCCGTCTCTAAAATTGGCAGTACAATTATTACCAGACACTTATCCACTTGGAGAATGGTTAGTATACCTTGAGCAGCGTCGTGATGCGGCCCTGTCCAATCAGGATCCCAAACATAAGGTCAAGTGTTAGTATGATAGGTCCATTCGTCCTCAGATTTTCTCTGAAGGCGAACTTGTCCTAGTCTATGACCAAGATAAGGACCCCCTGGCGGCAGGAAAGTTCAAACCCATGTGGTTTGGACCTTTCATCATAAAAGAGGTATTAAAAAAGGGCGCTTATCATCTGGTTGATTTTGAAGGGAATGCTTTGGCAGAGCCTAGAAATGGGCTCTACCTCAAGAAGTATTACTCATAGGAAGGTCACTATGG
The DNA here is from genome assembly GCA_000966675.3 of Picea glauca. Lineage (NCBI taxonomy): Eukaryota > Viridiplantae > Streptophyta > Pinopsida > Pinales > Pinaceae > Picea > Picea glauca. The sequence goes on from JZKD02S0081554.1 coordinate 49,798, forward strand.
GTAACTTTTTGTAACATATGTATAGTCTTTGTACTATTACTTTTTAGTTTCTTTTAAATGTTATGGACGTGTCATTGATGTTATCTTTTGTCAATATGGAAGATGTCAAGTGATTTCGAGGTGTTCGTTGGGTATGCAGATGGTGCTAGTCAGCACACTCAGAGGCTTGACTTCACAGCTTGGGTAATCTTTACACCTCAGGGCCAGTAGTTATCTTCCAGAGGTATATGCGTAGGTGACACCACAAATAATGTCGCCAAGTATAGTGCAGTTATTGAGTTTCTTCGTGATGCCTTGTCATTGGGTATCTCTCACCTCCAGGTCTATCTCGACGCTCAACTGGTTGTGTCTCAGTTAAACAAAGTATACTGGGTTCATGATCCAACCTTACACCGACGATTCCTTAGGGTACGTCTCTTAGAACGAAACTTTGATTATATTACATATTTTCATGTTCCTAGGAGATTAAACCAAATTTTAGGTTGGCATTTTGCACACATATGAAAGAACATTGACATAAGCATGTAAATACATTTTTGTACACATGATCCATAAGACACAAAAGATAAAAAAAACCATATATAATATCATAAAGTAACCAAAGTACATAGATGAATGCAAACGCCTCAAAAATAGGACCAATAACCAAACACAAGGCTTATTCCCTCAAAACATATATACAAGTAGTGCTCGTGGCAGGTAAAAAGTCTAAATAGGTTCAGGGCCTATGGGCCCTGTTATACTAGTCCACAGCATGGGATAAATGCCTAAACATTCAGACCCACGTCCAAGGTGCCCCCACTACATGAGGCTGCATGGATGGCGGTAGGTCCTCAATCTCTACCATCGGGACCGTGAGAGTAAGTGTAGTAAAGTTCTACTCAACTCGTCTAAGTACCCTCTCAACCTCCCCGGCTAGGAGGTCTACTGCTAATGCTAGTCCCCCGACAGTGGAAGCTGCGGCTCCTGGCTGAGGACGATGCTTGTTCTATGCATAATCGGCAGGTCGCACTGGTCCCACATCTGCATGCAACAAATGGATATCCGTCAAATACTCTGGCATATAAAAAAAATGATATATATAAAAAAACGACGTAAAATTACATATACAACAAAAAAACTACAAAGGTGGAGACTTATACATCTCCCCTCTCTCCTCACCAGGAGGCACGGGTATCTCAGGATCTCTCGAAAAGTCTATCCCTGCATATGGGTAATCCTCGATCACAGGGATCTGTTGGGACAACCATGCAGAAAAGTCATCATCGAAGGACTCGTTGGTCCTTCCACCACCCTATCATGGCAGTAATACTGCCCATCTACATATAGCAAGAAAAGAGGCTTGATGTCCTCGTACCACTTCCCGAGGACTAAAGCTTGGAACTCTCTCGAAAAAGAATGAACACAAAATAGTCTCGAACCCGAAGTTCCTCTATGTCTGCTAATGGAAATCTATCAATTTCCTCTTCATACACTCTAGTAGTGTGGTACTCCAGTCAAAATTTGTGCATTCAACCACTGGATAGCACAGTTCATCTATGCACGGGATGCCTGATGCAAGGCTGCTAAACTGGTAATATGCCCAATGAGCAATAATATCGCTTGCAATGATAGGTTAGTGATCTTACTTATGGGCACCTGGGGGCTCAAACGGTTTGTCCCAGCCTCATAGTGCAGGGCTATCAGTTCCACTATGTTATGCGGCCCCGATGGAAACGTCCTGAAATTGATTGGTTCCCCTATGCTTGAGAGGCCAGTCAAAAAGTAGATATCCTCGGTGGTGGGCACCAGTGATTGCCCCTCTAGCATGAAGGCCTCTGCATTAGGGTTCCAATAGTCAACCAAGGCATTCAATAGCCTCAGTTTTGCTCGCATAAACGGACACAGGAAGAACTTTATCAAACCACATTGCATCAACGTGGCCATGGCATTTGGATCTCCCGCAACCAACTCACCAACTTCTTCATGCTCCCTTTCCCTCCAATGGACATACACCCTGCCAACACAATAAAGTTCAGGAGGGTAAGTGAGTGTTGTTTGGTTATTTTTGTCTATAAAGGGGGGTCCAAACATGTTGTCTAGGTGGCAGTCATGTGTACATGCGGGTAGGTTTTACTCTGCCTGAGTGTACACGCGGCCTGTCCAGAGACAGCCTGCGTGGACCTAGGGCCGACCTTTTTAAAGGTCAACGCCCACCCAAAACACGAAATAAGAAACCAAAATAACGAATTGAATAGCTAGATAGGGGAGTTTGTACTTACTTGGTTCAAACAAAAGTTTGTTTCGTCCACTGTAGCTCCTGGAATCACCGTTTTTATCAAAGGGGGTCTTTTGGCTCCAGAGTCAATTTCCAAATCAACAATGGTGATAATGAGCTACCAGCTTCTATTTATAGACTTTTTGGCCTCTTTTTGTCACTTTTTTGGCCTCCCTTAACATTTTCTTTATACCAAAAACTATTTAGAGTGATTCAGGAGTTATATGGGAGGGATTTGATCGGGTATTGGGACATTTTTTTTTTAGTTTTGAGGAAATTTTGACAGTCCATGAAAATTTTTCCAAGAATCAACTTGAGCATATAGGTTAGGTTACTACCCCGACTTTTGTGTCTCATTGTCTTTTTCCTCTGCCATAGGATCGATCCCATTAGGTTGTGACATGGAACCATCATATCTGCTTTAGAATTGTCGCAACTTGGCGGTATATCTTACCAGAAAATGGATGCCCTAGGTAGGTCCTGGCTGCATTATGGTGTCCATGCCATCGCTAAAAAATTGTAGCCTCGGGAGTCCTTATAGGATTTCCTGAATATGAGTTTGAGCCTCATTTGCATTATTCTTCTTCGCTCTTGATCTCACCCTCAGGACTCCCCCCCCCAAAAAAAATAGTGGGTCTTCTTTTAAGCCCTTTTCAGACCCTCTAAACATGAAAAGATTGTCGAGCGATCTTGTCACCTTTCACACTCATTAAACTAAAATTTGAAGTCACGTCTGTCCGGTGGTAGTTTACCCCTTTTTCGGTCTGGACGGTCAACTGTACAAACAAAGGCATACTCTATGGAACTTCCGTTCTTTAGAAGAGTACTCTCAGGTATAATTTTATCCCTTTTTCGGGCCTGAGGGACTAAACTTACGAAAAAGGAACCCCCACGAAGTCCATAGTTAAGCTCTTTTAAAACTCCCTAAAATTGAAAATATCGTCGAGTGACCTTATTCTTTCACACTCGTTAAATTGGTCCAGAAGAATATTCCTGATGGAGTCCATAGTTAAGCTTTTTTCAGACTCCTTAAAAATGAAAAAATGGCTGAGTGATCTTGTATTTATCACACTCGTTAAAATGGTTTTGAATAGACGTCTTGTCGGTGCTATTATTTCGGCCATCAAATGCTCTTCTGACCTCACACTTTAGGGTGGATCTGTTATAACCCTAAATTTCACCACACATACTTACCTGGCATCAGGCCATCTCATATCCTTTCTTTGCCAAAGCACTGCTGAACAACTCTTTGAAAATCCTCTTTTATAAAGGCCCACGCGCCCTACTCCATTACTGCATGCGTGTACACGCTGGCTGACCCAAAAAAGCCTACGTGGACCAAAAAAAGCACGAAAAAAGGAAATTTTCCAACGGAACACAAAATCTACGGGTGAGTTAACTGAAACTCACGGCCATGCATGGCCGAGGGTTCATCCAAATACCTAGCTCCATCTAGACTATAAAAGAAGGGGTAGGGGTACCATTTGGAGAAGGAAAAAATATAGCAAAGAAACTCTACCCATTTACATATTCCCATTGTCCCAACCCTTTAGCCTTTCCTTGTGCCAAAGGAGATTCAAAGCAAAGCATTTGGAGGATAGTAGAAGAGGAGCTCAGGATCAGGTTCGAGGAGCGATGTCCCATCTCAACTTTTGTAAGTTGACTCATTCAAAGTAATAAAGAAAATTCTTTTCCCATCCCAATTCATGAAATTTTATAGTTTGATTAGTATATGTTTGATTATGAGATGGCTTGATTCCAGGTAAGCATGTGTGGTGCAATTTAGGGTTATAACACTAGTACACAAGCTAAAGCTTGGTCTCAAAAGTTGTGGACTTTGACAAACCAACTATAGGCTTCGATGAGACTTACATTATGATTGTTGATAAAGAAGGATGCTCAAGATGATAAAGTCTTTACAATAAGAAAGAAATCACGATTTCCTATGTACAAAGGTAAGATTGTTGATTATTTCCTATGTCACTAGAATCATTTTCCAATGAATTTTTCTTTGAACAGGAATTTGGGAAATTTGGAAGAAGTCCAAGCACAACTAATTTTGAAGGGAATTCCAGTGGTTGTGGGTGTATCCCAATTGTAGATGAGTTCAAATACAATAGTGAATGCTCTAGGTTCCTTGACAGTAGGTTTTTTCAAGTTCTTGGAAGGATACCAAGAACAATAGTGTGCTAAGAGGAATCCCATAGTGGATACTTGGTAGATATTTGTTGTAGATGTTGGAGGTGGCCTTGGCATCCACCTTCCATCTTCCATTCACTTATCAAAACATATGTGGCTCATTGACTAGGACCGGGAAGTGGAGCCTAAGGCACTTGTAAAGGTGCCAAGTTTGATGAAAGGAAAGATAAAGGAGGATTTTTTTTGTGAGAAGAATGAAACTTGTGGTGTAACTAGGCCATCCTCTTCTCCACAATGATTCTAGGTTGGGAAACTTGTTGGGATGAAGTACAATGGGAAATCAGGCACTAGTGCATGGGTTCCTTGAAAAACTTGTTGAGCTATAGGAGGCAACTTGGAAGCTTGAGGAAAAGTTGAATTCCTTTCCTTGTGCAGTTGTGACAATAGTGCCAAAGCAATGGACAATTTCTTGGAGGATAAAGGAATTTTAGTTCTATGTGGACAAATGGAGATAGTGAAGGATTCAACCAAGAAAATGTTAGCGTTTTGTGTGGATGGTGCATCCAAGAATGCATACAAAGTTGAAAAGGAATATGCTCTCTCACTGTTGTATATGAGGACCTAAGATGATTCAAAGTACTCCTTGAATAGTTTGAGGATGATTTCTAAATGACCCAAAGATCAAGGGATCATTGGTTGAAGGTGATCGAATTACTAGTTTGGATGTATCCCTCTTAAGAAAGAGGTGTGGAATTATTTTGTTCATCATAGCAAGAGGAATTGTTAGGATAATTTGGGAAAAGGTGTTTGTCCAAAGAAATAAACTAGACATAGGACTTTCATGGAAATTTTGGCATGAATAGTGAAAAGAAGTTGCAAGAGTTGACTGTAGATGGATGCATGGGTCTAGGTAACATAGTTAAATATAGTATGTTCTAGAGGATATTTTTTAGGCCGGAAATAAATTTTAGTGGGGTAGGATGTAAGACCCTCACCTTTAGTGGATTTAGGCACCTTAGTTGCACAATCACATCAATGGTTAGGGACCAACATAGATGGATATGATGGACAAATGATGCCTAGACAAATCAATTTTTGGTGCCTTGGTCCATTGACAAGGCACACCATGGATAATTTGGGTGCCCCTTATCATAGACAAGGTTCACCATAGACATTAGCATCTCCCAATAGTAAGACACACCAAGAGAGGCTTGGAAGAGAACTTGGCTAGAGAAGGAAAAGAAGGTTGTCATGGGTAGCCTCATCCATAGAAATGTACTTTGCATAATGGAAAAGATTGGCATAGAGATATAAATGACTTAGGTGCCTGGAATATATATAGACCAACACATTTTGGTAGTCCACACTTAGGGGTTGTGATGAAAAATCGAAGTGCATTCAGGTACAAGTAGTCGTGGATCGCATGTGGAATTATCTCATTGGGTGCACACCATAAGGAAAACATCCATCAAGAACACATCTACCAGTTACACTTGGGTGCACCTGGGTGCAACCAAATGGACTTAGATGGATCTGGGTGTTATCATATAGACTGGTCCAACTGAGACAAGTTAGATAGATGAATTGAGATGAGTTGGATGGATAAATTGAGATGAGTCGAACAAGTGGATTGGGTAAACTTGGGATGACTTGGACAAATGAATTGGGCACAATTGGGAAGACCTGGGTGCACTTGGGCACATTGTCAGATGAACTGCCAAGTGAACTTGTTAGACATGGAAGGTTAATAGACAATGTTGAGAACACACTTATACTGAGAGGTGGGGGTCAATCAATACAATATTTTTTTTTTACTTTTTCAAACATTCATAAACCATAAGAAAAAAATCACATATGAGATCTATTAACTATAGAACCTGGAAAAAAATATTTGTGTGGAAACCCTTTCGAGAGAAAACAACAAAAATTCTTATTGCAGGCACACAAATAAACTTCTTATTGCATGCACACAACAACCTCCCAATTTTCTTGTCTTAACATCTCTCCAAGAAAATAAATTGGGCCCCCCTCCAATTCTTCCTACTAGGACTCCCACACTCTCTTTCTCATGTAAACGACTACGCCAAAATTTTTTCTCTCACTCTGCCTGCCTTGTTATTTCCATTTCCATCTCATATCACCTCTACCCATCAATCTACACTTTGGTGAGTTCCCTCATTCTGTGTCTATACACAATGTACCGACATGCACATCCTTCTTCCACCATTGCATTGACGAGCCCTTGATTTCCTCGCCTATACATAGGCCTCCTTCCTTCGAACTTGGCTTATGTACCGACACACTCTGTAAACCTCAATACACACATTCTTATCACCATCAAGGTGTGTTCAATCAACATTGATACTTCAGTAGTGTTCACACAATTACCATCGGTGTGTGTGCACATTTCACTAGCTAAATCTCTTTCACTTGTGTCGATGCATCACATAACGAGAGCGTTCCCTCCCTTTCATTTCGTTACATTTCTTATTAACGAGGGTCACCTATTCTTCCTCGACGTGCTACCGATTGACCTGTTTCCCCTTCCTATTTCAAATGAATCGGTAGAAGGATGTCAACCCCTCATCGTCATCAAGATCATTCAGGACAATCCACTCCCTATCGCCAACACTGATCAAGTTAGCGTAGCCCACATTCGCCTTGAGGCTTATCTCGTCCCCCTCTCAGCTCAGATCCCTTCTTGATGCATTCATCAGTCAATCTCCTTACATTTCCTTGTGACTTAGATATCCATGCCTAATTAGATCGTTGATCATTGATTTCTTATTGTGCCTGACCCGCTCCAAGTTGCAACCATAATCAAACCGGTATCTATCATTGGCAACTTACTATTGTGTACCGCATCAACTTGTTTGCTTTGTGTTTCTTGATGTTATGACTAAATATTCATTTTCAAAGTGTCACCTAGCATCATATGGGTTAACCATAGCACATATTGGTCGTGCGCTGGTTCTGAAACACACTACGAAAGAAATCTGCTCCATTTGGTTCCTACACTGTGCTAAGTGCTCCAAACGTCAGTTGAATGTTTTGGTGAGTTTATTATTTTGTGCTACTAACACATCACTACAATGTTAATGAAAGATCTAAGTCCCTATACATCATGGATGGCACAAGAATTGATGGAATTTAATTTGGGTGAAGCATCAACAAACTAGGACCAGAACTTTCATTAAAAAATGTCTTTGAGCTCAATTTTTTGCATCCATCTAAGTGAAGTTTTCACCCTCGAAATAGTCTATTCATATGATTTCGAGAGTTGTGATTCCAAAACAACTCACAAAATCATAATCCGATGCCCAGAAGTGCCAGAACAAATCAACTAGGTTTTCTTTCCCAAACTAGCCACGTCAATCGTTACACAGATAAAATGTGTGTTTGGCACAGGCAGTTGGCTCACCAAAAGTGTCTTACCATGTACTTTGTAATGAAAAAGATGTAGTTGGCTCACCAAAAGTGTATTTCCGCATACTTCTCAATGCAAAAGATGGCACTCCAATTCGATTATGTATAAGTTATGAAGTTGTAAAATTTCCTCCAAGAACTTCAAGAAGGGTTTTGCAAATTTGTTTTCCTTTTTGCCTCTGCATGAAATTGATTTGGGCATAACCCTTGGTTATTCTAAGATTTGAATCAGCTTTAACATGAATTTTCCATTTTTAAGCCTTTATTATCATGAGTTAAGGTTTAATTTAAATTTAAACTTGTTTGATTTTAAAATAAACTTGTAACCATAATAATTAGAACGAACAAGAATAATCAAAAGAAAAAAAGGAAACAAAAGAAAAATGCAATAATTGTTGGGTATGTGTTATATTCTTTGCACGAGTAGTAGTGTCTGAGCATATGCACTGAGCACATAGGGGGGTTAGAGGGGGGGGCGCTAGGCCCCCCCTCAGGGGGTGCAGGGGGGCGGAGCCCCCGAAAAAAAAAATTCAGCCTCGGGAAACGTGACACCTACCTCGAGAAACATGTCATGTATTTACGTGGTTTTTTCGGCGCATGGTTTTTTGCTGATGGTTTTCTATTTTTGGTTAAGGAATTAGGGTTTTGGACTAATCCAGGTCATTGGGTTAGGGTTTTGGATGCTATTGGCTCCTATATGTATATTGTATTGTAAACAATGTAACACAATGAATGAATATAATATATCTTGGTTTTCCTGATTTCGGTTTCCAGGGGAAAAATCTCTGTGTAATGTTTGTATTTGCCATTGTATCTTTTTTGTTCTTTTCTGAATATCTGTTTATAGTAAACATTGTACAAGGTTAGAATTTACATTTGGTATCAGAGCTTTATTGGCTTCAGGGGGATGCCTTTGTGGTCAAGGGTTTGGCTTGGGACTGTGATAAGCCTTGTTACAGTGGGAGATCTGCGGTATTGTTTTCCAGGTGAAAAGAAATGGCAAGCAATTCGAAGACGGAGATCGAGAATTTTAATGGGAAAATCTTTGAGTTGTGGAAGCTCAATATGGAAGATCTTTTGGTGAATAGAGATCAGTGGATCACGGTATATCTAGGTACTGCACCTACAGGAACTTTTGCAGATGACTGGAAAAAGATGGATCGAAAGGCAAAGAGCACAATCCGACTGTGTCTCTCTGATTCAGTATTACTGAATGCGTCAAAGGAAGGTACAGCCAAGGATTTATGGGGAAAGTTGGGGAAGTTGTATCGGTCTAAGTCCCTGGTAAATAAACTATTTCTAAGAAAGAATTTGTATAACTTGAGGATGAGAGATGGAGAATCAAGGGCAAAGCATTTGAACACCTTCAATACTGTGGTAAGTCAGTTAGTATCTGTTGAGATTAAAATTTCAGATGAAGATAAATGTATCAGTTTTCTGTGTTCTTTACTAGACTCATGGGATAGTCTGGTTATGGCCATAGGTAGTAATACAACTTCTTTGAAGTTTGAAGAAGTGGTCTCATCCTTGTTGTTGGAGGAGATGAGAAGAAAGAATATGGAAGGACATAGCACAGATGCATTATTTGTAAGAGGGCATTCCTAGGAAAGAAATAGATCTAATTTCTCAAGTGGGAGATCTAAGTCTAAGGGTAGATCTAAATCTCGTGGAAAGTTTGTAAGGGTATGTTGGAGGTGTGGAAAATAAGGGCACTACAAGAAACAGTGTAGATCCAAAGTTGAGAAAAAAAAGGGATCTGAAGAATCTTCTTCTATAGAAGAAGATACCTCCAAGGAAGAAGGAGGGGATGTGTGCTTGGCCTCTTCAAGCACACATGTAGATCATGAGGCATGGTTGATGACTCTGGTGCATCCTTTCATATGACTCCCCACAGGGCGTGGTTCTGTGAATATGAAAAGTATGATGGAGGTAATGTTTTCTTAGGTAATGATTCGACAAATAGAATCATAGGAAGAGGAAGGGTATGTATTAGAACATTGTCTAGTGTTCTGCACATCCCAGGTATGTCCAGAAATTTGACTTTTGTAAGAAAAATGGAAGATGCAGGGGTAAAACCAATTTTTGAAAAGGGAAATTGTAGGATGGTTCAAGGAGCAATGGTGTTGATGAAGGGAGTTTGGTTTGGAACTCTGTATAAGCTGCTAGGAAACACTATTAGTGATGGGTGTAATAGATCCATTGTTCCTGATATTGGAGTTGCAGAAGAAAGAAATCCTACAGTCTCTGGAGAAAAGGTTATGTTGTGGCATCAAAGACTGGGGCATATCGGAGAGAAGGGCCTTCAACTACTACATGGTAAAGGTATGGTTGAAGGTATGTCTAACTACTCTCTGGATTTTAATTTCTGTTAACATTGTCTATATGGGAAGAAAAATCAAGTAAGATTCCCCTCTGGTGCAACGAGGGCAGAAGGAATTTTACAACTAGTTCACAGTGATGTTTTTGGACCTGTGTCGGTCCCATCATTGGGAAAATCTATGTACTATGTCTCATTTATAGATGAATTCTTGAGGAAAACTTGGATATATTTCCTCAGAAAGAAATCTGAAGTCTTTGATAGGTTTAAAGAGTTTAAGGCTCTTGTTGAGAATCAAACAGAGAAAAGAATTAAGGTGTTGAGAACAAATAATGGCGGAGAGTTCTGCGAGAATGAATTTGAAGAATTATGTAAGAAGTGCGGTATAGAAAGGTAGAAGACTACTCTATATACACCTTGACAGAATGGAGTTGCAGAAAGGATGAATAGGACGCTGATGGAAAAATCAAGGTGCATGCTCAGTGGTGCCAAGTTAGGGAAAGAATTATGGGCAGAGGCAGTGGGTATTGCATGTTATCTGGTCAACAGATCACCCTCATCAATGTTGGGTGACAAGACTCCACAAGAGGTATGGACTGGTAAGGAA
>JZKD02S0081554.1:68744-79020 GCA_000966675.3 Picea glauca
TGTTGTCTATGTTTATTTTTCATAAGTAATCCTTAATTTATGTGTTACAAATTGATCCTGTTGCTTTAAACAAATAACATTTTCACTTGCAACAAGTTTTTCAAGTTTTTCAAGTCTTCTTCATTTTTAGATCAGCGTGGGCCTTTATAAAGGGGGTTTTTAAGAGGAGTTGTTTAGTAGTGTTTTGGAAAAGAAGGAATCTAAGATGGCCTAATGCCAGGTAAGCATATCTGGTGAAAATTAGGGTTATAATAGATGCCCCCTAATGTGTGAGGTCAGAAGAGCATCAGATGGCCGAAATACATTATCAATCTTCACCACCGTTCCAAATAAGTGATCCCAGGGACCAGGAATCGGGAGGTGCCATCTGCAAAATAACAATTGTCTCACCGAGGCGGGCATACCCATGCTCAGGATGAAATAAAATCATGGCTACCAATCAAATACACTGTAGATCCATGTCATATAACTATATAAAGTGTAGTCACGAGTAATTCATAGCGAAGCTACATCTCGAAATCAAAAAATCTATACATGTATAGTATCCATCTTCTAGAAGCTGATAAGGCCCGGTGGCTGGAGATGAGGTCTTCAGAGCTCACGCAACAACTTCAAAATCTTCAAAACTTGGGTAGGAGTGTAATATGAGTGTACAAATTCACTACTCAAAGGTCTTTGATGGCTCGTCGGGCATGAACTAGAGGATTTTGATGGTCAGACTGAAGGCTTCATTGATTTCAAACAAAGACTTGATTGGACTTTGAGGATGGTCGAGCATGCGGGAAAGATACAAACTGCAGAGGGGACGACTCAAGATTGGTAAAAACTTCCCTTGGACAATAGAATGACAAATGATGAGACTCAGGCAGCATGGCATTAACATAAGTTCACGAGGCAGGGGGCAACGCAAACTCTCCATATGTTTGGAAGAATAACAAACAGAGGAGGACATAGCTCAATGTATCGGGAACAGCTTCCTAATGTCATATTAAATATTAGGGCTTGACGAACAAATGGAAGGATGTGATTTATCCAAGGGCGACTCATTGTGTTGCCAATACAAAGAAAACACTTTTCCCTTCCTCTTTTTGGGGTATATTTGATTTTTTTTGTCTTTTTCAATAATTTTGGAAAAAGAATGTTATGTTACAAAGGAGGAATGAGTGTCACAAACATACAAGTTCGAGGCGCAAGGACAAGACTGATGTTCAAAGCAAGGACACTCAAAAAAAATCCCTCCTGGGTCCAAAGGTGTCAAGACGCAAAGGAAAAGTGCTACAGGGCTTGCGTATAAGACATGTTTCAGATGGTTTGGTTGAGAGCAACATGGAGCCGGCATTAGACCAAAGACGTGGGTATGAAAATGTGATTAATAAGAAACTCAATGGTAACACCCTTCAATGTAAGTTTAACGAACCCATAGAAGGCAAGCTCGGTGGTTTTTCATATTTAGAGAGTCTGAAAAAATGTAAAAGGAGACTTCGATGGGGTACCTTTTTTGAAGGTAGTTTAGTCGGTTCATAAAAGGGGTAAACTAGCACCGACAAGACGTCTATTCAAAACCATTTTAATGAGTGTGATAAAGACAAGATCACTCGGCAATTTTTTCATTTTTAAGGATTCTAAAAAAGCTTAACTATGGACTCCGTCAAGAATGTTCTTCTGGACCATTTTAATGAGTGTGAAAGAATAAGGTCACTCGACGATCTTTTCAATTTTAGGGAGTCTGAAAAGAGATTAACTATGGACTCTGTGGGGGTTCCTTTTTCGTAAATTTAGTCCCTCGGGCCCGAAAAAAGGTTAAAATTATACCTAAGGGTACTCTTCTAGAGATCTGAGGCCTCTAGAGTATACCTTTGTTCATACAGTTGACCATCCAAACCAAAAAAGGGGTAAACTACCAGCGGATAGATGTGAATTCAAATTTCAGATTAACGAGTGTGAAAGGCCACAAGATCTCTTGGCAATCTTTTAATGTTTAGAGGGTCTGAAAAGGTCTTAAAAGAAGACTCGTCATTGTTTTCTTTTCTCAGTTAATCTGGATCAGATCGAAAAACATAAATGCAGTCTCGTGGGATGTTGCTTTCGGATTTCAAAGGGATCTTGAAATACACCAAATATTTCTCTTGCTCAACACTTCATGGGTCAATGACTGGCATCGTCTCAGGGGAGTAGCCTGCTCTGACAAAGAAATTTTCCACAATGCCAAGGTTTTTGGAGATATCTATAGGAATCGTTTCACCGATAGTTCCCATATTTCCTTCGACATAAACAACGTGTGTAGCCAAGGGGTTGATAGGACAAGACTTGTCTCCAATCATAGTCAAAGTGAATTCTCGTACCTCAAATCTTTGTAATTCTGGGAGGAAGTAATATCTATGATGGAGATCGTCCCAGGGTTTGTTTGGACTAGTCATTTCTTCGATAATCGCTTCATCTAATGGCAAGACTAAGTCTAAAGAGTCAGTATCGTCAAGGGAACCTTGAGCCCAAGTAGGCTCTAGAATCGAATCTAACTCTTGTGTGCGAGTCAGATCGGGGTCGGTGGAAGCTTGCTGGACTGTCTAGAACACAAATTCTGTCGTAGACAAGGGCATGGCCATACCATGATGCCCTGTCCCTTCCCTCGTGAGTGATGGGGAAGGAACAGTCCACAGATAGTTGAAGTAGGTTGTACGAAATGACGATACGTAGAAAATATCAACCTTGGGCTGATTGGATACAAACTTAACATCGCATGAAGGAGGTGGGTAATCAAAAGTACCCATCAAAGGTGGGCACAAACCAACCCCTACGTTAACGATGTTGGGTTGAGGGTTATCAATCATTGGGACCGTAGATGCCTCCAATGAAAGGTCAGGACGAGAGAAAAATAACTGATCAATGGTCACAATCCAACCCTCCTGTGGAAACAACAAGACATGGAAAACTGTAGTGACCACTGCTTGCATGGCATAGGTCTAACTCCTTCCTAACAAGAGATTGTAGTCAATAGGTGCATCGACCACTTCAACTTCGACACACATGGTCTTCCCTCCTAACTGCATGGGGAAAGAAGGGATGATGCCATGTGGTTGGAACAAACGATCGTCAAAAGCAATAAGAAGAGTAGGTGATAGAGACAAAGCGGGTTGGCCAATGGCCTTCCAACACACCAAATACAATACGCATGTCAAGGCACCCTCATCAACCATCGTGTGAAAAATATTTTGGGGAAAATGTTTCGTGGAGTAAGCCACTACTATCTAAAATGCTACGTGGTAAGGGAGATGAGGTTTTAAGTCGGTCATATCAAGCATGATTGTACCCGGGTTACAAGTCTCGGCAGATCCTAAAGCGGCTAACAGAGCCTTTCTCTGGGAAGGGCAGCTTTGGAGGACCTCCAAAGAAGACATCGCACAAGGGGTTTGAGACAAATCCTCCACCACAGAGTAATTCTGGGCGGCCCTTGCATTTGGTTTGTGAGAAGCTTTCTTGAACGCGCCTTTTGGGATGTGTGTCATTGTTTCGCCCAACGTCTTCTCTATCTGGAGAGGAAGATATGGGATCTCATCTTCTTTACCTTTCTCAGAGGTTCTTGGCTTTCCATAGTCATTTTCTCTAGTCAATATATAGGCATCACCTTTCATCATATACACATTCAAGGACGAAGCATTATACGCAGACAGAGGGGGTCCTTGAATGCCCCCATCCATGCTTGTAGAGGCTAGGGATAGATTTTTCCCATGTTGAAATGGTTTTGTTAACACGGCAGGCTACTGCTGTGACAATAACTTTTGGGCCTCCGCAAGTTGAGGGAATTGATGATTCGAGTGGTCTTCCGTGCATAGATTACACGAATACCTCGACTTCCTTTTCTCAGTGTTTCCCTCACCAGCATTATTAGTGGGTTTCTTATCCCCCTTACCCTTCGTACATTGTTTCTTCTTTCCATCAGGTTATTGGGTGGCCTTTGGATTTTTCGATTGCACACTGTGTACATCCAACATTTGGGTAGGGGGAGCAACCGAAACAGTTGACGGGCAGGCCGATGTGTACTGTATGGATAATTGCTGCAATTGTTTCTTCAGTTGTTCAATGGGATTTGTTTGTGTTGAACCAATGATACCATCGGCATGTAGTCTAGCTCTCTATTTGGTTTTATCAAGTATTGATCATGGCACATCTGGCAAGATCTTGTACAGTAGACCAGACTAAGAATAGATTAGCTCAAGTTGTTGATCTATCATGATTCCATCTTCTTCGAAAAGCACTCCCGACGTCGCGACGTCTTTGGATAACTCTAGGACCAAATACTTAAGGAACCACTCAAGAAGGAATGCTCGTGGGAATGGCACCTTAATCAAACTCTTCCGGCGTCTCCATTCTCAGATGTGATCAGAGATATGGTACGCCTTTTTTTGTTTGAAATTGGCCAACAATTTTGTGCCAGCATCGTATCTCATAGGTAATTGGAAATGGTTTAGGAAATCCATAGCCAATTCATCGAAGGAAGAATATCTTTAGCGGTCGATTTCAATGTACCATTTCACAGCACTCCCAATGAGAGTACGTTGAAAAAATCACAACTGTATGGAATCGTCTTTCAACGAATTAGATGAGCACCAAAGGTGAAAAGTAGTCAAATGATCTTCTGGATCTTCGTTAGGATTGGCTTTGAAATTTGGTATGTTCGAAGGAAAATTCATCGGCATAGGGGGCCAACGCAGATCGTGACAAATAGGGTCATTCAGCAACCTTGTTAAGTTTGGCAAGTGTAAGGTTTCCAGCAAAGGTAGTTTGGTTTGTTGGTGATAACCATGGAAAAAGGGGCCTGGAGTTTGACTGGCACCAGGTTGCCAGGAAAAGTTGGGTTGTTGGCCGAGGTTCTGGTAAAAACCATGGCCATGCCCAGCATACAGATTTTGCGTTTGAGGAGACATCATTGACTGATTCCTGAAATAGAACGTAGATGGTTGGGCGTGCATTACATTTGGAGGAATTTGGGAAGGTTTGCCCCATGCCGATCCCATGGGCATAGGTACTGCACCTTGCCCGAGGTTCCATTGGTTGTGAAAAGAATTTCCCCAGATCGGCATTCCTGACGAGGGAGCTAATCCTTGCCAATAATTCCAAGGTCTTGATGCGGAAGAAGTTCCTGGGTTTGCCCCTTGTGAAGGAATAGTACCCTGCATAGGATTAGGTTGGCCATAATCGAGGTTACCCCCATTCAGGAAAGCAGTTGACAAGAAAGTGTTTTTACCAAATGCACCGAACAAATAAAATGGTCTCAACCCTACCAGCATATTATGAGAAGGTGGTCCTTGACTCCCTACTCCAAGTGAACTATGGTGTGTGTTTGGCCCAGTGGATTATTGGTGGGTGTCGCCGAGCGAAGGGGATGAAGGAGGTATATGACCTCCCCTGTAAGGGAAATCATTAAAGGTAGTTGAAGTGCCCCCCATGGGTCCTTGCAGAGGAGCGTTATATCTCCCTACCCCCAGACCTAAAGTCTGTAAAGTGGATTAGGATAGTGTAGGGCTTGTACCTGAGCTAGACATCTTGTATGAGAACGGAGGGCTTGTCGCATTTTGTGTGAAAGGAGCAGTGGTCGCTGTCAAAGATGAGATCAAACCACTGCTCAAGGTAGAGGCAGTCGAGACCATGGTGGCTCAGATTGGTGACGGTGGGTTAGGAGGTGGAACACCCCTTGTGGTGACATTCATAGTGGGAATAGAAGAATTCCCAGAAGAAGTGGCAGCATTTGTTTCCATTACTGTGTGTGACACTGTCTGGCTCCCGTAAGCATAAACATGTATGATGATGGGTGCCGAAAGATCAGTGGTTGGATTTTTGGGTGAACCGAGAGCTTCTTAGGAAAATGGATGAAGAAGAGATATATAATCTCCATGATGATCGACCTTCAAACTCGGATGATGAAGATGCTCCCATGGCTAGGCCAATCTTCATGATGTGCAAGTGTTGTGGGTGGGAATCCCTCCTATGGACTTAGCATTTAAGGGCTCTAATCATGCATGCAGAAAATGACCATTTCAAATGCTTCTACTCTTTCCTATTCTCCCAACACAAAACCCCACATTCATGAAATACCAAGGTGTAAATGAGATTCGGTAACTCTACCTTAAGTCATTCGTTTGATGTCGATCCTTTTTCTTTCACTCTCTCTTTGACTGCAAGCCTCCTCCCAAAGATGACCTGCATTCACACATGAACAAACAAAAAGATGTGAACATGCATTTCATATACTAATTTTTGGGTTAGTTGTGACAATATCATAAAATAAACATTCAACTCGAACACATGATATGGCGGGATGGGAAAAGTATTCCTTTTTGTATTAATCTTCACAAGAGTAAAAATTACAATATGTGGTCGACACTGCTCCTCGAAACTGGTCCTGGGCTCCTCTTCAACTGTCCTCCAACTGTTTTTCTCTATACTTCTCTTTGCACAAGGATGGCTAAAGGTTGGGACATGGGGAATGCTCAATTTGGTATAGTCTCTTTACTATGATTTTTCTCCCTTTCAAATCAGACCCCTACCCCTTCTTTTATAGGCTAGAAGGAGCTAGGTATTTGGTCGAATGATCGGCCATGCATGGCCAAAAGGTTTAGTTAACTTACCCAAAGTTGTGTGTTCCATCAGCAGCCTTCCTTTTTCTATGCTTTTGTAAGTACATGCAAGTTGTATTGAGGCAGCTAGCGTGTACACACATGCAGTAATGGAGCAGGGTGTGTGGGCCTTTATAAAGGGGGCCTTTAAGAGGAGTTGTTCAGTAGTGTTTTAGCAAAGAAGGAATCTGAGATGGCCTGATTCCAGGTAAGCATATCTAGTGAAAATTAGGGTTATAACAGCAAGGCACATATGGCCAAAATCCACGACGGCCCACTAGTGCTAGGAGAAAAATTAGAAATGTAACCACTGTTCTTGTTACTCATCATCACAAAGAGGATGAGGACAAACGTTGGAATATGAAAGGTCATGGGGGAAGGAAGAAGGCCAAGGATCACATTGAACCTCATTAAATACCAAAATTGTACCCAAAGAAGGGGCTTTTGGCTCTTCAAACATTGTACACTTCCGAACTACTTTGGGAATACAATGTCAACTAAAATTGGAGATCTATCCTTAGATTTTTCATGTACTATTGTTGAAATTGTTAATATGGAGAATCCCTTAGGGCCAGCCTTTTATAGAAATAAAGACTCACATGTGTTGTTGTTTTTCTACGAACTATTTCAAGCAGAATGTTTGCTATTCACATGAGTTGTAAGAGTATGTTTGTTTATGGACTATTCTGATGCAATATATATCTTCTTGAAGTTTTGTTACACTTTCTTATATTACATGTCTTGAGTGAATGAGTTGTGAATGTATGCAAAAATGTGACTTAGACTATTATGGTTATAGACTTGTATAAATGTGTTTCTAACTGTGTGCCTTCATGATAATTATTTGATTGGGGTTTATGCATAAGTTTAGTTTCATTACAACTCATTCTATTACTATAGTTCACTCCTAGCTAGGATATGGTAGATTAGATATAGATTAGATTTCTGCATTTACATTGTCTTCATCTACATCTTTCGTTAAATAACCATCCATCATTTACCCTCATTGGTGGACCGAGACACAACTGGTAGAACCAAACTAGTAATGGTTTTCAGGCCAGAATCTAGATGGGTTCCCTATTCCAAACAGTGATAGGTCTAATTGGGAAATCTTACTGAAGGTAACCCCTTACTATTTTCGGACAAATTTAGATCCGTCAACACTTCTCTTTACAACTCTTTGTAGGAACCAACCTACTAGAGACACCAATCCCCACTTGTACAAAACCTACTAGGCACCAACCTACTCTTACATTTCTTCATAGGAACCAATCTACTGGAGACACCAATCGCCACTGGTACAAACCCTGGTAGGCACCAGCCTACTCTTACACATCTTTGTAGACACCAATCCACTGAAGACACCTCCCCATTGGTACAAAACTTGGTAGGCACCAACCTACTCTTATAGATCTTCGTAGACACTAATATACTAGAGACACCAATTGTTGTAGGGTAAATGAACCATGTAGGAGTTACCTCCCTTAAGATCATCCTAGACCTAAGATAGAATAAAGATGTAATATGTAGATTTTCATAGATCTAAGTTATACATGAAAAAAAATCTATGAGTTGATGGAATGAAATTTTTACTCGATGATCTTATGATTGTCCCTGCACACTCCTTAGCTGTTAGCTCACTTGAAGATGCCCTTTGCTCTTGCTAACACGAATCTGCACACATAGAAACACAAATAACCTTTCACAAGATCAAATGAATCATGTATAAATGGATAATAGATCTAGTGACATAAAATAAGAATATCAATTCCCTACAAAGATTATAACAATTACATACAATCAAGTAAGGAGGAAAATCATGTACATCTTCTATTACTGGAAAAATGGTGTACAAGTTACAATCAAGGAAGTTGATGCAGTCCTTTCCCAAGTTCCTTGCCCAAGATCTATAATCAAACCGCCAATATAATTTTTCTTTCTCCTTTCTCTCCCCTTTTCTCATGAGAAACCCTCAATATATAGGATAATAGAGATAATATCAAAGGTTAATCTAGATAGGATCTAGATGCCCAAGATAACAAGATTTTTGAGGTTGAACCAAGAAAAATACTATGTTTAATCTCATCTCTTGGAAACTAATCCTAAATAGGGAGTAATAGACCCAGTCATTCCATGCATTCTTCCAGGGAGGGACTGATCGCCCTTTGAAAGAGGCCAAGGAACGTCCAACAATAGTGGTCATTAGTTGTAAAGGGATAACCAACGACCAAACAAAAAGGGGCTGTAAAATCAGGGGAAAAGTGGTATAATTCAGTTTTTCAAACTGCTAACCTTTAGATGATTCCCATCAGGTGATCAGGTGACAAATAATTGTATAACACCAATCCACACCACTAAGCACCAACTTAGCAAGAGACACAAATATCTTTGTTTGAGCGACACCAACCTTCAAGTTACAATTTCTTCTTTATTATGTATAAATTCTTCAAAATATGATAACATTCAAATTACCTTCATTGAGTTTTCTTGCTACTTCTTCCTTCACCAAGTCTGACCAAAATTTGAATTTCCAAATGAACTTTATGGTAACTTTCCCAAAGCTTGTTGTTTTTTGCCTCTTCCCAAGAATGAACTTATACAGCATGCCATGTATCCAATTTTTTAAATATGATTCTGAAACATTTACCTGAGGTACTTTGGTATGTCTCCTCATACCCCTGAAAATTTCATAGTCTAAAAATTCCAAAATAGAAGTTATAGAGAAAATGCCTAGCTGACCTGTTTGAAATTGATTACAAAATCATTGAGAAACCCTAAATTCCATAGGGTATATATCAGAAAGTATAGAGAACCAAAGTTTGAAATTTTTATCGTAGTTACTTATGTATGTCTACTCGGATCCCTGAAAAATTCACAATCTGAAAGGTCCCAAAAAAGAAGTTATAGCAAAAATTTCAAACTAACATGTTTGAAATTGATTTTAGGACTATCCAAAAACCTTGACTTCAATAGGGAATATCTAAGAAATTATTGTGAACCAACATATAAAATTTTAACCACATGTACATTGAGATATCACCTCTTTTTCCTCAAAATATCATGGTCTAAAACATCCCAAAAAATAAGTTATAGTGAAAATGTCAAGTTGACCCGTTTGAAACTGATTTTAGGAGCATTCAAGAACCCTAACTTCCACATGGCATATCTTAGAAAATATAGTGAAAAAACAACTGAAATTTTAATCACATGTACCTAAATATATGTCCTATGTCTACTCAAAATTTTAAGATCTAAAATGTTCTAAAAAATAAGTTATAGGGAAAATGTCAAACTGGCCTATTTGAAATTGATTTTAGGAGCATTCAAGAACCCTAACTTCCACAGGCCATATCTAAGAAAATATAGTGAACCAATATATGAAATTTTAATCACATGTACCCAAATATCTTGCCTCTGTTTCCTCAAAATTTTATGGTCTAAAACGTCCCAGAAAATAAGTTATAGAGAAAATATCAATTTGATTTGAAATTGATTTCGCAACTCTCCCCTTTTGGAATGATATCCAACCTTTTCTCATCCACTTCTTCAACTGTTGTTGTAGGAAAATCTGCCTGCGGACAAGTAGATCGACCTCTAAGGCTTGACCTTAACCCTAGACAGAAAAGTGCTTATCATGGACACTGAATTTCTTTCGAATCTATCTA
>JZKD02S0081554.1:79030-100547 GCA_000966675.3 Picea glauca
GAATAGGGAGCGCTTTTTGAAAAGGGCCACAGAGCGTTATAACGCTCCCAGAAAGGTTCCTGGAAGTGCCGGCGCTTCACAGTTGGATAGCGCTCCTGTAAAGGGGTGGAAAAGCATTATAACGCTTCTGAGCCATGGTGGAGGGGCGCCGGCGCTCCTCAGGTAGTGTTGGAGGAGCGTTCCCCTTCCAAAACCTTGATTTTGAAGCTCTCTAAGGTGTCAAGAGATGTTTGACTCCAGTAGACCAACTTTCTTCCTTCAAACTGAGTAAATGAGGTGTTTCAAGTGTCTCCGTGATGTCGTCATCATGGTGACATGATTCAACAGTATTTACGACACTCTTATCACCAACTTGTGACCTTCGCAACAAGTTGTATAGAAGTTGCGACACTTGCGACAGGTGAGAGGTATGTGCGACACTTATCCAGTTGAGTGATTTGGATGTGTAACAACTGTTATTACAATTTTCACCCACACACTTTCTCTTAATAATTTTTCTTTTTATACTTTATCATAACCCTTCATGAAGGGACATGTTAATTCAAAAAATATGGCACCCATTAATTAAATAATTAATTCCCTTTTTTTATTTCACTTTTTCAAATACCATGGGAAAATACATAGGAAAATACCATGGGATTTCAAACCCATGGGTTAGTATTGGATTTACTTCACACACACCTAGGATATTTTTTCTTAAGGTTTTTCCTTGTCTATTAGTCATTATTCAGTCTCATATATTTTAGGAAGAATGTTCCTCTAGGGAGAATATTCTCTTCAGTTTGACTAGTTGAGTGGAGTCTAGATGCTACAATGGTATTTTCACCATGCAACATTGGTATCATCACTAGATAATGCACATTATCCTCGGAATCGTCACTAGACTATCACATTACCCATGATTCACTGATCTCCTCCTCACTTCACTCTATTTCAGTCAATTAATTGAAGACTGATAGACTAGTTAACTCGGCTAGGTGGCAGTTCACTCCCACAACTTCCCGAGAGACTAGAATAGGTGGAAGTTTACTCCTATAACTACTCGTGTGTGTCCATATCACTCTTGAACACCACTATGGCACATTGGCTTCTCCTTCAGTGCTCATTGGTTGAGTTATATAGAGTATTTAATGTGTAAATTATCATTCATTCATTTGGTTAATGAGAATTCTTCCATTCTTTCTCTCTTGCTTCTTCTTTCTCAATTTATCTCTGCAATTGTGTGTGGTATTTTCTAGCTAGATATATTCTGTGTAGGTTCAACACATTTACATGGTATGAGAGCCAATGAACTTCTAAGAAAAATACACACCGAATTATTTTTGTAGGTACCAAAGATTGAGGACAACGGAAAAATAGAATTCCCAAAAGAATTCATTCTTACACATTACAATTACTTTGCATGGAAGGAGAGGATAATCATGCATCTTCAAAGAAAAGGATTGTATAGGTTAACCATGAACATGGAAACAAAACCAACATCATTCATAGAAAAATCCAAGTATCTAAATCGAATGGATGAAGCATTCGAAACAATTTGCATTCTCATTTCTCTCAATCTCCTTTTTCACATATCTTCCTGTAAAACCCCCAATGAAGCATGGACCACCATGGAAGGGATATTTTTAAAACATTATGAGATGAGGGAACACATGCTCAAGGTGAAATATCTCACATTGGATCCAAAAAGCTTCGACAATCTCCAAAATTTAAGTATTTATTGTCGCAACTCAAGGCTTGTGGGGTTGATAAATCTAAGGAGGAGAAACAAATTGTTCTCACCATTTTCTCCAAACTTGTTCCTGAATTCACAATGTTTGTATCCATATTACATTTATTTAAATTTTCCTCTGGAGCCACCTGGAAGATTCCTTCTCTTGAGGAATTTATCGAATCCCTGACACAAGAGCAAACCAAGCTCATCAACATGGGAAAAATCAAAGACCCAAAGGTGCATGAACTTACTGTGAAAAATGGAAGCATTCATCAAGATAAAAAATCTAAATATAAAGATGAAAAGAAAGAATATGTAAATCCGAAGAAGGAAGGGTACTCAAAACTCTTCACAAATGCCTCCAGATCCAAAGGTGGAAAGGGAAGAAAAGGGGAGAAATGCACATACTGCCATAAAGGATTCCATCTAGAATCAGTGTGCATGCAAAAAAAAATAGATCTAATGACTCAAATACTTCAGCAAAATAACCTTGGATATTGCATCCCCGAGGGTGCCAAGAAGAAGAATCCAGAAGATCAAAATCCCAAGAAAGGAAATTCTAGTCATGCCTTGATTGCCATCAACTCCTCTCCCAATGCTTGGATCGTAGATTCAGGAGCATCACATCACATGGCTACCACAAAAGAAGTATATTCTTCATTGGATGCATGCAAATGTCCTCCTATTCTGATGGGGGACAACTCTCTAGTCGAGGTCACCAACAAAGGAAGGATTGAACTCACCAACGGAAGCTTCGAGAATGTGTTGAACGTTCCCAAACTTTCTGTCAATATTCTCTCCATGTATCAGATGAAAAATTCTAGCGCCAGAAATAAATTCATATTCACACCTGATGCAGTGGACATCTATGACATGCAAACCAATTCTAGGTTACTATCGGTGAGGTAAATCATCAATCTAGATTGTATACATTTTTTGAATTTATTGAACCAATTTTTTCTTTACTGCTTACCCATGCTGATGAAAGCAGTAGGATATGGAATGAAAGGTTTGGGCATTTGAATTTCAGATACATGAAACAACTTAGCAATAAAATATTGTTTGATGGTCTACCAGATATCCATTTCTCCAAAGGAATCTGTGAGGGATGTGTTTTTGGAAAAAACCCTCAAGATAAATTCGACAAAGGAAAGACTCAGAGAGATTCCTCTCCTTTAGATCTGATCCATAGTGACTTCATGGGCCCTTTTCCGCATCCATCAATCAGAAAAGAGAGGTTTGTTCTTATTTTTGTTGATGATTTCTCATATTTCACATGGATTTACTTTCTCAAGAAAAAATCAGATGTCTTTCAACACCTCAAAGATTTCAAAGCCATGGTTGAGACACAGTCAGGAAAGAAAATCAAAGTCCTCTGAACTAATAACCGGGGAGAGTATGTCAACCATGAGATCGAGAATATTTATCATGAGGCAGTGATTTAGTTGCAACACACAGTTCCCTATACTCCACAACAAAACGGAGTTGTTGAGCAGAAAAACATCTTGCATGCTACATGCAAAGTCACGTTCACAGAGACTATGGGTCAAAGAACTTAATTGTGCAACCTACATTCAAAACAGATCTCCCCATAGATTTTTCAAGGATAAGACCCCATATGAGGCTTGGAGCGGCCTCAAACCGGAAGTGACCCACTTTCATATTTTTGGTTCACGTGCATGGGCCCGGATTCCCTCTAAAAAGAGGAAGTAACTTGATCCACAGAGCACTGAGTGTATTTTTGTTGGATACCCGGACAATGTGAAGGAATATAGACTCATAGATATTTTGTCAGACCAGCTCATCATTGAGCGTAGTTTCCAATTCGAGGAAAGTGTCTCACATGTACCTCAGCAGCCACATGCAGACACCTTTATTCTTCCACCTGTCTGAGATGATGAGCATGCACATGATGACTCTTCTTCAAAAGAATGTTCTGATTCATAGGATTCACATGATCAAGATACAGAGTTAGTACATTCAGATGCAAAGTCAATTCATCCATATGTAGATGAAGAGCTAGAGAAAAGGCCCAAGTGGGCCCAAACTACTCTTCAGGATGCAGGGGATCTTGTTGGTGATCCGACCGATACTAGGAGGACTCGATCTGATTTCAAGGAGCCTCCTCTTGCACTCACTTCCAATGAACCATTTCCACATAGGAATTTTTTCCTGGTTCAGTCTTCATATCCACAGTCTTATGGCAAGGATGCTAGAAATCCCTTTTGGGAATCCACCATGCAGAAGGAGTACAAATCCCTCCTCGAGAACCAGACTTAGGATCTGGTTCCCCTTCCTTCTAGAAGGAAACTTGTCAGGTGCAGATGGGTCTACAGGACCAAGAGCGCAGTGGATGGACATATTAGAAGATACAAAGCTAGGCTTGTTGCCAAAGGATTTAAGAAGGTGCATGTCATTGACTATGATGAGACCTTCACTCCAGTAGTGAAAATGGATTCCATACGATTGGAACTTACCATTGTGGTAGACAAGGGATGGGAAGTCCATCAGATAAACATGAAGAATGCATTTCTTCACGACGATCTCTCTGAGGAGATATATATGGAGCAACCCTAGGGATTTATGCAGGATCCATCTTTGGTCTGTCAACTGAAGAAATATCTTTATGGCCTTAAGCAGGCCCCAAGGGAATGGTATGCCAAGATGGACTCCTACCTTTTGTCACAAAAATTTGTACGTTGTAAATCAGACCCGAATATTTACATGCTCAGGACGACTGATTCACTTCTACTCTTAGTTTTGTATGTTGATGATTTGTTGATCACCAATTGATCAAATTCAGCAATTGTTGTAGTCAAGAGGACTCTACATGACGGGTTTCTAATGATGGAAATGGGTCTGCTACACTTCTTCCTTGGACTCGAGATCAGTCAAGATGCATCAGGCATCAATTTGTCTCTAGACAAGTATGAATGAGATCTCCTTGAGAT
The DNA here is from genome assembly GCA_000966675.3 of Picea glauca. Classification (NCBI taxonomy): domain Eukaryota; kingdom Viridiplantae; phylum Streptophyta; class Pinopsida; order Pinales; family Pinaceae; genus Picea; species Picea glauca. The sequence continues at coordinate 83,696 of JZKD02S0081554.1, forward strand.
ATTTCACGTGACAGACTACAAGTCTGCTCAGACTCCTTTCCTATCAGGAGTCAAACTTGAGGATGGTGGGGACACTCCACTGGTTGACAACGCACTGTGCAGACAACTAGTGGGGAGCTTTTTGTATCTCACACACTCCAGACTAGACCTCTCCTATGCAGTTGGTGCAGTTTCCAGGTTCATGCAGGAGTCACATGAGCTACATTGGAAGGATGAAAATCATATCCTTTAATACGTACATGGCACCATAGCCTTTGGGATTCATTATGCAGTAGACTCTACATTGGATCTCATCGAGGTCACTGATTATAACTAGGTTGGAAATAGCATTGATCACAATTCCACGTCTGGTTACTCACTTAGTCTTCGTTCTGGGCCTATCTTTTGGTCGATCAAGAAGTAGGTTTTCATTGCTCCATCTTCAGCTGACATAGAGTACAGAGGGGTAGTTAACATACCATTCAAGATATGTGGCTAAAACATTTTCTCACTGAGTTGGGCATTCAGTTTCATCGGACGATCGTCATCTAGTATGACAACCAGAGCACTCTGAAGTTCTGCAGAGATCCAGTTCAGAGACAGTGTACAAAACACATCAAGATCCACATGAAATACATCCAAGACTTAGTACACAAGGGGATCATCGACTTACAATTCTTTCCTTCAGCAGAACAAATGACATACATCTTCACCAAGACCTTCATTGAGAAAAAGTTTCATTCTCTGCGAAATCATCTTGGATTGAAGGACACAGTTTCCTAGAAACTGTCAATTCTTCTTTTTACATACATTGTACCTTGAGGGGGGGGGGGTTCACATGAGTTTTTCCCTCTTTCCTCACTTTATTTGAGTGTATCTTTTGTATTTGGGTACCCAACAAGGCCTCGTTCCCGAGACCCATTCTTTATTTTCACCATAGTGATGTTCATAGGGGGTGTTGGGGTTACTTCACACACACCTAGGATTTATTTTTTCTAAGGTTTTTCCTTGTTTATTAGTCATTATTCAATCTCCTATATTTTAGGAAGAATATTCCCTTCAGTTTTCACTTTAGTTTGACTAGTTGAGTGGAGTCTAGATTCTACATTGGTATTGTCACCATGCAACATTGGTATCATCACCAGTTAATGTGCATTGTCCTTGGGATCATCACCTGACTAGTGCATTAACCACGATTCCCTGATCTCCTCCTCACTTCACTTTGTTTCAGTCAATTAACTAAAGACTAATAGACTAGTTAACTCAGCTACATGGCAGTTCACTCCCGCAACTGCCTGAGAGACTATACTAGGTGGCAGTTTACTCCCATAACTGTTGGTGAGGGTCCAGATCACTCTTGACCACCACTATGGCGCATTGGATTCTCCTCCAATGTGCATTGGTTGAGTTATACAGAGTATTTCATGTGCAAATTATCATTCATTCATTTGGTTAATGAGAATTCTTCCATTCTTTCTCTCTTGCTTCTTCTTTCTCAATTTCTCTCTAAAAATGTGTGTGGTATTTTCTAGCTATATCTATTCTGTGCAAGTTCAACACATTTATAGTTTGAAACCACCATTTCATTTTTTACTTTTTCACATGCACCCCTTTTTTTAATATACTTGTAAACCTATATATAAATCAATATTGGAAATTTTCTGTGTAATTGTAAAGTTATAATATGTCATTAATGACAACATTAATCCTTTGACATCAATGAAAACAATTCCAACAATACCCCCCTTTGTCATTGATGGAAATCTTGGAATGATACACACGGTCCACCAGGAATACAAAGAATTTCCCCCAAGTCTACAACTCTCCTCTTTTGACATCAATGGAAAAGGGATTCTCGCCCTAAGCTTGTGCTTCTCCTTAAGCACTTAGTGTCTAGATGATATGGATATCACTCCCAATTCCATGTCCCTTAATTTTATCTAACTACAAAAACTTCTCAAAAAAGGTAAAGCAACACTCCTAAAGAAGTGTGGACACTATCACCAACAAGGAAAGATAATCAATCTCTGTCAATCCACACTGTCATTATATACAACATAAGAAGTAGTACATCTCCAACAATAGTCAAACATGGTTCAATCAGTCTCAACAAATCCAAGTCGATTCAACAAGAAACAGTTAAGTCAAAAAGACATAAGTTGGGTTTGCATATCAATATCTTCAAGTATTCCACCCTAAGGGATCAATAAGTATCAACAATATTTCTCTTTGAAAATTCTAGTCGACGAACAACATAGTCGAAACTTAGTCAATGAATACTTAGTCGAAATTCTAGTCGATTGTCATGTTGGGTCGATCCTTAGTCAACCAATTCCAGGGAAATCATTAGTAAGTAACATGACTTTTTAACGATTTTACATCCAATGATACAAAATGATACGAATTCCTCAAACATCTAGTCAAATGATTCCATGACCATCCATCAATCAAACCACAATATATCCTGGTAGTCGGCACTAGTCCACAATTATGTTTTTCACGTCTATTATGCAAAGATATGAAAGCGTGATTTCCATTATTTCTATTTTTATGGTGAGGATGATGATAGAGAACATTTTTTTGTGTTGGTTGATCAAATGAAGTAGGCTCAATGTTAGGTTCACTTTCAATATTAGAACAACTTGGCATATCACCAACAATGTCATTTGTAAAAACATGCTCAAATTATGGCATGTGAGCAACATGTTGTTGATGTTAGTGGTAGCATTAGATACGTACGTATGCATTGTCTTGTGTCTATCATGTGGAAGTTGTCGAAATCCTAGTGTTAGTTTACTTTAGTTAAAAGTAATTAATTAAAGTAAAATTCTTTTTACTAGTGAATTGATTTATTTAAGGAATATTCTTAGCATGCAGTACGTAATCTAAATATTAAGTGAGTGTAAGAAGTAATCTCAGTCGTAGATTACTTTGGAGATTAGAAATAGATTGTAACTCATAATTATAACAGAAAGGATAGGGTGAAGGAGGAAGACAATTTTTATGAGAGATCAAAGTGAGAGACTTGAGTGAGATCCATTTTTGAGAGAATTTTGACGAGAGGTCAAGTTCGGGACTTTGGTGAGAGACCAAGGTTGAGGATAACAAAGAAGAACTTTTTCTAGTGTGAGTGTAGAAGCAAAGAAGAACTTGTTCTTACACATGAGTGAGGAGATCTCACAAGTTGGGTGAATATATTTCATCCAAACATTGATTAAAAGGGGGTTGGATCACAAAGGACCATGATTCAAGATCTTGGATAGGTGGAGAAGAAATTTCATCTAGAGGTCATAAAGGTCAAGGAAAAGAGAGAGTAGAGGCAGTCACGAGTGGGTTTCTAAGGATAGAATCTAGAGGGAAAAGGTGTGACATACATAAGTGTCTGTATGGGTTTTATGTACATATACTATATTCACAGGGGAGACAGTCATGTATGTATGTGGGTTAGCTGAAGGTGAATCACCTATACCTCGAAAAACATGTTGTTGAGGGGATGTACGAGAGAGCAAACTTGGCCAGGTTTGTATGTAGTTCTATTTCTTTTAGTCGGCCATTTTCCCTGTTACAAGAGCCCTGATTTGACCTTAATAAAAGCATATTAAAATTGGTTTTCACTCCGGGGACTTTCCCAGGGGTAGTTTGCTCGAAAATATTGGTTTCTTTTGTGCATTATTTTGGTTTCCTAGTTTATTCTTTCTCTGCATGTTTAGTTTATTTCTCAATTGTGATTTTAGTAGATTAAGTGATTTTATCTTGAGCTAAATGACAGGTTTTGAGTAGAGGATGAATATCAACATGGTATTAGAGAATACCAAGGGTTGATTCCAGGAAAAAATTTCAACACATGCAACTCATCAATATGTTTAGAAAAATCAACAGTACGTTGCTCTTTTAGAAAACCAGTCTAAACTCCACCTGCAACAAATAAAAATTCCCTAGTTGTAGCAAGGCCTTGTGTATCTAGCAAGGAAATAACAACATCATATCCAAGACCTATTCTTCATGAATTCATCTCAAGGGTAATAGGAACAACAATACCATGTCCATTCTTTCCAAATCCTCCTCTGGTATAGCCTATCTTGCTCAATAGATGGGACCCAATACATGTAGTGTGTTTTTCAAAGAGAGTTTTGCAAGACCGAGTTTTGCAAGACCACCTTGGTGGAAAAGATCTTTGTAATTCATCCTTGTTTTCCTTGTGAGGAAGGTCATGTTTCTACAAGACAAAATTCTCTTTATTCATGTTGTCTTCATCATTGATGGAGTTTTTGAGTACATCAACGTAGCTTTTATATTTTCCTTCATTTACTTTCTTTGGTGGCTCTGTAGCTTTTGAATATTCTTTGGTGGTCATATGACTCTTATCATAACCAAGACTAGTGTTAATGAATAGAGGCCTTTGATAATGGATGATATCATCTAAGGTTTCAATACTCTTTTCAAACTTCAAGCTTCTATTCAACTTAATAATTGTCTTCTCCAATTCCTTTCTTAACGAAACAATTTCATATTCTAGCTTCTCACAATTTTTTTCATTTTCCTTCAGCTAGATTGTCACAACTTCTTCCATATTTCTTGCCTCTTCTAGTTTGACCTTTAGGTTCATGATAATGTCTTCTATTTCTTCAAGTCTTTGTGACATTTTCTCTTTTGAATCGTGATATTCTTCTTCATATTTCTACAATTGTTCTTTTTGTTTCAATTTATTTTTTCTAAGCTTATTTGTTTCGCTTAAGGAACACATGAGTTCTTCTTCAAGATCTACTTCCTCATATGTTTCAACATTTTCCTCTTCTTATAAGTACGTCATTTCTTTCCCTTTGTATTCATAAATTTTTTTTTCGATTGCTATAAAGATATTTTCTTCTCTATCACTATTGGAACTGCTTTCACTGATTTTTTCAGACAAGTCACTAACCCCTTTTGAGTAGAGACTCTTCTTCTCCTTATAAGAGTTCTTACTCTTTGCACGCATTGATGATGTTTGATCCCTTTATTTACATTATAATATTCTTCATCATCACTAATTTCATCCTTTGCAGATGACACTTAGCAGCAAAATGTCCTACTTTTCAAAAATTAAACCATTTAAAGGGAAACTTACCTTTGTATTTTAAATATCTCTTTTTGTGTTTTCTCACAAATATGCTTCCTCTACGTATGATTCATAGCTAGAACAATCATTTTATTTTTGTTATTTTTTCTTCATCTTCTTTGAGTATTTGAAAGTTGCTTCTATTGGTTGTGGAACCTGATTATCTTCCTGATTCAGAGGTCTTTGTTTTTAGTCGTGTGTATACCCCATGAATACTTTACAGCCCAGAAGAATGTACACTCCTCCACGTGGGGGAGTGTAGAAGGGGGTTACCCCCTCTGCAGGGTCTGGGGGTTCAGGGGGAAAACCCCCGAAGGAATATTTTCCTTGGAAATGTATATTGTAATTTCATTGTAAATCTGGACCATTCATTATAAGGTCGCAGATCTGACGGTAGAATTTATGTTAGGGTTTTTTCCCCTTGAAGGTTGTTGGGTATGTGTTATATTCTTTGAGGGGGGGGTGCACTAGGCCCCCCCTTGGGGGGTGCATGGAGGAGATATCCCCCTGCGTAGGGTTTTAGGGGCAATGCCCCTGAGAAAATGTTTTTGCCTCATGAAACATGTCACATTTTTGGGTGGTTTTTCGGCACATGGTTTTTTGCCGATGGTTTTCTATTTCTGGTTAAAGAATTAGGGTTGTTGACTAATACAAGTCATTGGGTTAGGGTTTTGGATGTTGTTGGATCCTATATTTATATTGTATTGTAAACAATGTAACACTATTAATGAATATAGAATATGATGGTTTTCGCGGTTTGGGTTTCCACGGGAAAAATCTCTATGTAATGTTTGTATTTTCCATTGTATCTTTTATGTTCTTTTACTGAAAATTTGTTTACAGTAAATATTGTACAAGGTTAAAATCTATGTTTGGTATCAGAGCGAGGTTGGATTCAGGGGGACGCCTTTGTGGTCAAGGGTTTGGCTCGGGACTGTGATAAGCCTTGTTACAGTGGGAGATCTGTGGTATTGATTTTTCAAGTGAAAAGAAATGGCAAGCAATTCAAAGATGGAGATCGAGAAGTTTAATGGGAAAAGTTTTGAGCTATGGAAGATCAATATGTAATATATGTTGGTGGACAGATATCAGTGGATTGCGGTAGATCCAGGTACTTCACCTACAGAAACTTCAACAGATAACTTGAAAATTTTGGATCGAAAGGCAAAGAGAAAAATCCAACTATGTCTCTCAGATTCAGTATTACTGAATGTGTTAGAGGATGCTACAACCAAGGATTTATGGGATAAGTTGGGGAAATTTTATCAGTCTAAGTCCCTAGTAAAACCTGAGGAAGAAGTTGTATTCCTAAGAAAGAAGTTGTATAACCTGAGGATGAGAGATGGAGAGTCGGTGGCAGAGCATTTGAATACCTTCAACACTATGGTAAGACTCAGTTAGTATATGTTGAGATTAAAATTTCAGATGAAGATAAATGTATCAATTTATTACGTTCTTTACCAGACTCGTGGGATAGTCTGGTTTTGGCCATAGGTAGTAATACAAATTCCTTGAAGTTTGATGAAGTGGTCTCATCCTTGTTGTCGGAGGAGATGAGACGGAAGATTATGGAAGGACAGAGCACATACACATTTTTTGCAAGAGGGCGTTCCTAGGAAAGAAATAGATATAAGTTCTCAAGTCGGAGATCTAAGTCTAAGGGTAGATCTAAATCTCTCAGAAATTTTGTAAAGGTATGTTGGAGATGTGGAAAAGAAGAGCACTACAAGAAGCAGTGTAGATCCAAAGTTGAGAAAAAGAAGGGATCTGAAGAATCTCCTTCTATAGAAGAAAAGACCTCCAAGGAAGAAGGAGGGTATGTGTACTTGGCTTCTTCAAGAACACATGAAAATCATGAGGAATGGTTGGTTGACTCAGGTGCATCATTTCATATGACTTCCCATGGGGGGTGGTTCTATGAATATGAAAGGTATGATGGAGGTAATGTTTTCCTAGGTTATGACTCAACAAACAGAATCATAGGTCGAGGAAAAGTCAAGTTGAAGCTCATAGATGGAAGGATTAGAACACTGCCTGGTGTTCTTCCCATCCCAGGTTTGGCCATAAATTTGATTTTTGTAAGAAAAATGGATGATGCAGGGGTAAAAACAATATTTGAAAAGGAAACCTGCAGGATGGTTGGAGGAGCAATGGTGTTGTTGAAGGGAGTTTGGTTTGGAACTCTGTATAAGCTACAAGGAAGCACTATTAGTGATGGGTGTAATAGTTCCATTGTTTTTGATATTGGAGTTGACGAAGAAAGAAATCCTACAGTCTCTAGACAAAAGGTTATGTTGTGGGATCAAAGACTGGGGCATATCGGAGAGAAGGGTCTTCGACTACTACATGGTAAAGGTATGGTTGAAGGTATGTCTAACTACTCTCTGGATTTTGATTTCTGTCAACATTGTGTATATGGGAAGAAAAATCAGGTAAGATTCCCTTCTATTGCAACGAGGGTAGAAGGAATCTTACACCTAGTTCATAGTGATGTTTGTGGACCTGTATCGATCCCATTCTTGGGAAAATCTATGTACTATGTCTCATTTATAAACAAATTCTCGAGGAATACTTGGATATATTTCCTTAGGAAGAAATTTTAAGTCTTTGACAGGTTTAAAGATTTTAAGTCTCTTGTTGAGAATCAAACGAAGAAAATAATTAAGGTGTCGAGGACAGATAATAGTGGAGAGTTATGCAGGAATGAATTTGAATAATTTTGTAAGAAGTGTAGCATAGAAAGATATGAGACTACTCCATATACATCTCAATATAATTGAGTTGCAGAAAGGATGAACATGACGCTTATGGAAAAATCAAGGTGCATGCTCAGTGGTGTCGGGTTAGGACAAGAATTATGGGTAGAGGCAGTGAGTATTGCATGTTACCTGGTCAATAGATCACCCTCATCAGTGTTGGATGAAAAGACCCCACAAGAGGTATGGACTAGTAAGAAACCTTCTCTCACACATCTCAAGGTATTTGTTTGTGATGCATATGTTCATGTTCCAAAGGAAAACATGAGTAAGCTAGATAAGAAGGCTAAAAAATGTATCTTTATTGGATATAAAGATGGTCTCAAAGGTTATAAGACTTGGAACCCAGAAACTAAGAAGGTAGTGTATAGCCGAGATGTAGAATTTATAGAAATGAAGGATGCTATTAAAGAGGAAGTCCTACCAAGTAAGGAAGAACCAAAGAAAATAGAGTTTGATTTAAAGGATTATGAGTCAAACTCTACAGAAGAACAAGAATCAAAGAAGAAGATCCTCATACTCCAGTATTGAGGAGATTGGTTTGAGAAAGAAGGCTACCGAAAAGGTACACTCCATCTGATTTTCATTCAAATTTTTCTTTGTCTATTACTGATGATGATCCTAGAACTATCAGGGAGGTAGTGGATTTAGAGGATGGAAATCTCTGGAAAAGGGCCATGGACGAAGAAATGAAATATTTGGATAACAATGAGGCTTGGGATCTAGTGGAGTTTCTAACTAGAAGAAATCCCATTGTCGGCAAATGGGTATTTAAAAAGAAGCTGAATGTAGAAGGAAAAGTGGAGAAATACAAATCTCGGTTAGTAGCAAAGGGTTATTCCCAGGTTGAGGGAATTGATTTTGGTGAGATTTTTTCTCCTATTTCCAAGTTAACCTCTATAATATTTTTGTTATTTGTTGTTGTTGCATTTTATTTTGAAGTAGAACAGATGGATGTGAAGACAACATTCCTAAATGGGGATCTAGAAGAAGAAATCTATATGAAGCAACTAGAAGGTTATGTTGTGAAGGGAAAGAAGGAGCTGGTATGCAAGTTGAAAAAGTCCCTGTATGGTTTAAAACAATCACCAGGGATGTGGTATCAAAAATTTGATACTTATATGCTCGAACTTGGATTCACAAGAAGCAAAGAGTATCACTGTGTGTACTTTAAATTAATTGGTGATCATTTGATTTATTTGGTCTTGTATGTGGATGACATGTTGTTGATAGGAAACAACAAGGAGATTATCCAAGGTGTGAAAACTCAGTTGTCCTCTAAATTGGACATGAAGGATCTCAGTGCTTCAAATTTTATTTTGGGCATGGAAATTAAAAGAGATCAGAAAAAGAGGAAACTCTGGTTAAATCAGATAAAATATGTCGAGACAATATTGCAAAGGTTAAATATGTTGGGATATAAACCGGTCAAGGTTCCTATTCATGTTGGTGTAAATTTATCTGCGGATCAGTGTCCCAAGACACGGGAAGAGGAGGAGGCCATGTCTTGTGTTCCATATGTGAGTGCAGTTGGCAGTTTGATCTATGCAATGGTTTGTACTAAACCAGACATTGCACATGTAGTGGGAGTTTTGAGAAGGTATATGTCAAAACCAGGGATTGTACATGTAGTGGGAGTTTTGTACTGATAGCTATGGATTGTGCTACCAAGGAATACTGGGATTGGATAGAGTGATGGATATACCTGGCTTTGTGGATGCATGCAGGGATGGAGATCTGGATCATAGGAGATCTACAAGTGGGTATGTGTTTAACCTATTTGGAGGAGCAATAAGTTGGATAAGCAAAAGACAGGTTGTAGTGGCACTTTCAACTACAGAAGTTGAAGACATGGTAGCCACTCATGCAAGTAAGGAAGCAGTTGGTTACAAAGATTGTATTAAGGTATTGAGTTGGTACAACAAGTTGTAAGGATAGATTGTGATAGTCAAAGTGCAATTTTTCTGGCGAAGAACCTAGCTTATCATTCAAAGACAAGGCATATTGATATTCAATATCACTTTGTGAGAGACAAGGTTGAAGAAAAGAATGTGTTGTTGATGAATGTGGAAACTATGAAGAATGTTGCAGATTCATTAACAAAATCTGTGAGCATTGAGAAGTTCTCTTAGTGTAGAGGATCCATGGGAATTTATGCCCTGGATTGTTGACTATCTAACCTTGTAACCCCCTCTATGCAAACAAAACAACAAGTGGGAGAATGTTGTGTATGTGTTATATTCTTTGAACGAGTAGTAGTGTCTGGGTTCCACTGGGTGCGCAGGGGGTTCGGGGGCAGTGCCCCCGAGAAATTTTTTTGCCTTGAGAAATGTGTCGCATTTTTGGGCATTTTTTCGACACATGGTTTTTTGCCAATGGTTTTCTATTTCCGGTTAAGGAATTAGGGTTTTTGACTAATCCAAGTCATTGGGTTATGGTTTTGGATGTCACTGGCTCCTATATGTATATTGTATTGTAAACAATGTAACACTATGAATGAATATAGAATATGTTGGTTTTCCCGGTTTGGGTTTCCAGGGGAAAAATATTTGTTTAATGTTTGTATTTTCCATTGTATCTTTTGTGTTATTTTACTGAAAATCCATTTGTAGTAAATATTGTAAAAGGTTAAAATCTACAAAGGAAACCCTATTTTATGAGGGAAATTTATTGCGGCTATGTATCATTGTAAATATTGTATTATGAGAGAGGAGACTGTGAGATAAAGAAGAGGAAGTTACAACGAGTGTGTTGTAGTTTGTATCCCTTCATTTGTTGGATAATAATAAAATAAGGACCTGACAATTTCTCTAGTGGATGTAGCCCACACTAGGTGAACCATGTATATCTGTGTCTCTAATGTATTGTGTATCTTTTGTGTTTTATTTCTGCATTTGTTTTATTTTATTGGTCTGCGAACCTATTTTTCTAACAACTGGTATCAGAGAGAAAGGTAACTCGCAGAAAAAGAGGTTTCTTGGTTCGAGTGGGAGCAATGGCGGAAGATGGAAAGTTTAGGGTTGAGAAATTTAATTACCAAAACTACCAGTTATGGAAGATGCAGATGGAAGATAATTTATATCAGAAATATCTATTCCTACCATTGGGTGGAATAGCAAAGAAGCCGACAACTATGAAGGACGAAGAATGAGAGGTTCTTGACATAAAGGCACTAGGAAGGATATGGTTGAGCCTAGCAGCATCAGTGGCTTTCAATATGTAGAAAGAAAAGACAACAAAGGATCTGATGGACGCATTTTCCAAACTGTATGAAAAACCCTCGGTGTCCAATAAGGTATTTCTAATGAAGAGATTATTTAATATGAATATGTCAGAAGGTGGGTCTGTTGCAAATCATTTAAATGAATTTAATAGGGTTACTAATCAACTAAGTTATGTAAAATTGGACTTTGATGATGAGGTCAAGGCTCTTCTAATATTGTTCTCATTGCCAGAAAGCTGGAGCAACTTGGTCATGGTTGTAACTTCGTCTCTGGTTCAAATACTTTAAAATTTGATGATGTTATTGGTGTTATCCTTAGTGAGGAAATGCAATGGAAAAGCACAGGTGATACATCAAGTAATGTGTTGAACATGAAGAATAGAGGAAGACAAAAGGATAGAGGAGAGGGCTCATGGAACCACGAGAATTCTAGGAAGGGAATATCCAAATCTAGATTTGGAAAGATAGAGTGCTGGAATTGTGGGAAGAAAGGACATTTGAAGAAAGACTGCAGAGCTCCAAAGAAACAAAGAGATGCACAGTAGGAAACAAATCAGGAAGCAAATGTAACAGGCGATGTGTTACAAGATGCTTTGATTCTTTCTGTAGATAATATTTTTGAGTCTTTGGTAGTAGATTCAGGGGCTTCATTTCATGCCACACCCCATAGGAAACATTTTCTAGATAAATTTCAAGGTGATTTTGGATAGGTTCATTTGGGTGATGATGCACCATGCAAAATTGTTGGAATGGGAAAGGTAAAAATAAAGCAAAGCAATGGAAACTAATGGTTGTTGAAAGAGGTAAGACATGTTCCAAATCTAAGGAAAAATCTGATTTCAACAGGGAAGTTGGCAAGTGAAGGTTGTATATCCATATTTACAGATAAGGTCTGAAAGTTCACCAAAGGATCATTGGTGATAGAAAAAGGAGAGAAGGTAGGTACATTCTATTTATGTACTAGTAATACTGACTCTTCTATCTCTTTAGCTTCTACAGGAGTGTATACAACACTATGGAATCATAGGCTTGGACACATGAGTGAGAAGGGGATTGTAACATACCCAGCCACCCACAGGTTGGGCTATGCCACTATATCTGGCTAGAACACACCCAGCCACCAGCAGGTGGGGCACACTATAGTCCAAGCACTCAGTTCTTCGATCTTATCTCAAAAATAAAGGACTTCTCAAAAATGTTAGAAGCATGCACACCACATGCATAAGACAAGATCCATGCCACAACATAAAAGAGATAAAGAACGTGCCATGCACAAAAAATAATCAATAGACATGCACATTAAAAATACATATCTCATAGATAATTAAATACACAGCAAAATTAGATTATACAGAAAACACATAGAGCACTTATCTTTCAAGGAAACATTATCCAAATGGTTGTAAACCAAGGACGTTCCTCCCAACCATAGACACTATTGTTCATTTACTCTCAACAGCAGGTCACCCCTGAGCCAAGGATATGAATCCACAAGGATGGGTCCTAGGGAAAGTCTAAACACATAGTAGTTGGCTAAGTAGCTCTTAGGTTTCCCAACCTCACAACAAATCCTAATCTCCATCTCTCTTTCCCCCTCAGCCTACACAACCCTAAGAAGTGAACACATTTCTCTACCATGCAGTCCTTGAGGCTGTTCCATTTCTCTTCAGGGCCCATTGCTACTGGTCAGGAAATATCCCTACTTGAAACTCCAAGGACTCTCAGTTGTGTACAGTTCAATCTGAATTGCCATTAGTCTCATAACTAACAGGCCTCTCAACAGTCAAGCTATCATAGGCCTTTCAGCATTCAAATCAATCCAAGTACACCAACTCTCTTCTACCCAGCCTGCACAACCCTAAGAGAATGGACCCCCTTCTCTACCACACAGTCCCTCAGGATGTCCATCTCTTTCCAAGGCTCTAGTGCTTCTGGTTAAGAATCACCTTGTTGGGACTCTCAGGACTTGCAGCTGTGGAAAGTTCTATCTGAACTGTCATCAAGGTCATGCACACAGGCATCCATTCCCTCATGGAATGATCAATAATTATTACAACCATTCATCAATAGCTCTCCTCTTTCTGCCATTCATTTCCATGCTCAGCCCACGAACTATCAACATTGAGTGAAGAGGAAAGAAGAACAAGGGAACAAGGGAAAGAAGATGAAGCAAGGGAAAAATGATCCCCAAACTTCACCCCAAGCCACCCTCACATAGCCATTCATATCCATGCTCATACCAAGATCATACGAGTGCATCAAGAGTGAGGCTCAAAAAATTAAGAGTGGAAAATGTGTAACAATGAATGAATAAGAACAAGTGAACCCCCACCCAAACCAAAGATGGGTTTATATAATTACTTGGAAATCAAGAACCACATGGCCTCCCCCAAGAAGCTCATGTAACCCCTTTTCTCCATAAAATCAATTATGGGTAAAATAAAATAATAATAAAAATACTTAGCCACTCAAGCCTCCTCTCTTGTGGAATCATAGCCCCCTATCTCTTTTTTCCTTTTCGGTCTTGCAACCAATGGTGTATTTTATTAATGTAGATGAAGTATTACATTTCCTAGGTGCTCTGGCCCCTTTTCAACTTTACCAGCTCACCAGCCTAAGTCATATTTACATAATACATTATAGTTCATAAGGGTTAGAACTAGGATGTTACATCCCCCTCCCCTTAGTTTTGCACCGTCCTTAGTTCACAACACCATTCCAATGTTATTAACATTACAAATCCAGACCCTATGGCCTTAATCCACACAAGAAATCCAACCCAATATTATATGCATAGGCACTCTGGCCTAAAATTAAACATGTATACATAGGCATTATGAACCAAAACATGTATAATGATCTTCAGAATTTATATTTATGGCAGCAGTTCCAACAACCAATATCTCCTTCCCTCTCAGCCCTGCACAACCCAAAGAAATGAACCCCTTTCTCTGCCATGCAGTCCCTCAGGTTGTTCCACTTCTCTCCAGGTCTTCAGTGCACTCGACCAAGAACTTTCAGAGTTGTGGATTCTAGAACTTCAGTTGCAACAAGTCCATTGGACTTCTTCATTCTATGCCCTTGTCATTCAGTTGCTCCAACATCACCTTCTTTTCTCTCATAGTCTGGTACTTTTTTGGATCTTCAGCATTCATCATTTTCCTACAACATTTCAAATCAACAAGCATATCAATTCACAATTTGTGCATAAAATTTTCATTTTTGCTCATAATCTAAGAGTAAATTTTCATAATCCAATACAATACTTATCTTTGTGGTTCACGGATCTACATCCATATGGTTATCTCGTTAACTTGGCTCATTGTTTTCCTTTGACATACCCATTGTGTGCATGACCCCAATCCAGAGCTATCAAAGCCTCCTCTTCCTTGTGGTCACTCACCTTCTAGGCCCAGGCTCAGGCATCTCCTTCTCTACTATACAGTCCCTCGGGCAATCCAACTTTCCTGACCAAGGTTTTCTTGCACAAGAATATTTCTAGAGACTTTATCGAGTCTTACAACCGAGGCAACTCTCTGGCGTGTGTTACCACAACACAACATTTTCTAGGGTGATCATGGCTTACCACAGGGTCCTCTTGTCCAAACAATAGCCTTTTCCATGCTTTCTAGCTTCCAAATCCAACATCTCATCTATATTATACACATACAATCATCATGAGATATCATTATAACCATTTCCAAGCATAAATGTCAAATCTGTTTTATACAAGAAAACAAAATTTTCCAAGCATGAGATTTCTGCTCATAATGGTTGGATTCGTAGCTGTAGATATCATTATTCCTTATGGGCTTACATCCCTACCATATCCAATACCATTCTACCTGCAATTTCTTCAATTTACATTCAGCCAAAACAATTCATCAGTAATTATCAAATTATAATTCCCAAAACTTTTCTATATAGGAAAAATAAAACTTTTGTACATGAGCTTCTACTCATAACAATTTGTCTTTTGTAGCAATAGGAATTCGTCTTCTTTATGGGCTTACAACACCTTCATATCCAAGACCCTTTCCTCCTGCAATTTCAACATTCCTCAACCAAACAAATTGTCAATATCTCATGTACAAGATATATATATATTCATGGCAATGATTCAAAACAAAATCACAAAGTGCTCTCAGAATTGTTTACAACTACAATTCAATTACTTCTATTAATCCAACTATCAATTGGAATGAACTCATCATTACATACACATGTATTATCAATCACACCGAACTTTCATAATGAAACAGTTAATAAGATAACAATCAATGTGCCAATACCCATGGCCACATCTACACAATCCATCCATGCATTGACTACACAATACCACATAACTATGTCATGCATTCCACCATGATGAGTTGGAAGGTCTAGCCAATGACTCAACACATCATCCACACACTTCCTACTACTTGCCTAACTATTTGGTTACCTTCCTTTTCCACCCAAACACAACACCAAGAATATAATCCTTAAGTGTTCTTCAGTGTCGGCAAAGAGGTTGCAGTCCAAACATTAGATATACAATAGATACCATTGAGCACTCACATAATGCTATAGCCCTTCCATATCCAACCATATTATGGTCTCACACATGACTAGCTCTATGGATATTCAATGTTATAGAAGGAGTATGTCTCCTGAATTAACCCGTTTATGATCCCATAACCAATTATAACATAATATGCAACTGACATTTTATCTAAATGCATTCTATCATCAACAAGATTTGCATACTCTAGGCCTTTGGCCATTATGTATCAATTTAAATATTGAAATTAGCTGAGGGAATTCTTACCTCAATCCCCTTCACATGTATGCGTCGACATAAACTAAATGTGTGCATGCCTGGTTGTTATCAACCTACTTGTTTCTATTTGACCAACTAATATTTGTAGAGGCTCACATACTTCCTCCTTCATCATTTTGATCACCATTCCTGCCACCCTCATCGGCCTTCACCTAGATGGAATTCACAAGCAACAGCAACATCCACATCTTTAACCCTACTATATTAGTTTTCTTGAATACATAATCCATCATTAGTCATACTCAAACATTATTTCATAATAATAGACTATTCTAAGTTCACCAACATGTTATATGCATATCCAAGCATGTACACATGAAAAATTACACATCCATATGCACCAAGCATTTATTGTCGGCATGCCTACTAATGCATATGCATTTTAACTTCAATGTATGCCTCATGCACTCTAGTGCATTTCTGTTTCAATTCACTTATTTATTTATCTATTTATGTTGTAGTTGGTTGTCCTTGAACTCCTTCAGATCCTTGTTTCCTTGTGTGCTCCCATTCTTCTCATTTGCACTGTGGTTCCCTAGGTCTGAACACTTTTCCAGCCACGTTCCACTTGACCATTGTTTCCCACTTAGTACTATTCCCCAATGGAAATCCATTTTCATTCAGAGCCACTTTTCAAGTGAGAGAGCATTCCAATTTCTCTGCATTGGCATCCTTCTTCCACTGTGAACTCTGATATCAAAAGTGGATTTCTTTCATTAACTACTTTTAGACAAGTAGATAAGTCATATCTAACAATTCCTTCCCTGGAACCGTTATGCTTGACACATAGAGATTATTCACACACCACCTCTTTGTTGATACTGAGAGGGGGGTGAATCGGTATCAAGTACAATTTAAAACCTTTTTCAACTCATACTTAAACCATTCAACTATATCCAATGAGCAATGAACAATAGTATAAGAGTTACACCAATACACCACAATACACCATGCACAATATATGAGAAATAATCAAT
>JZKD02S0081554.1:110558-133205 GCA_000966675.3 Picea glauca
CATTGGAAAACCAAGTCAAATTGGCCAATCAAAATTCTCCAAAAACATTTTTTTTATTACCTTCTAGTTTCATTTACAGCATGCATTTGTACATAACAGTTTTTGAAAAGTTTTTGTGTCAAAGACTTGAGGACAAGTCAATAAATAAGGCTGAGGGGGATAAGGTATAAATTTGTGAAGACTCTTTGAAGACCTTTCAAGCCTTCTACAAATGACAGCATTCATTTCAAAGAGAAATGCATCCAGCAGAGGGATCTGAAGCAATGCATCCAATAGAGGGACCTGGGAAAACACAAAGAATATCAACTTCATCTATCAGAGGGACCTGAGGAAGATACTAAGAAAAAGAAATACAAGAAGAACTTTATCAAATTTGAGGACTTGGAAAATTTGGAAAATTAGTATACATTTTTTTCTTTTTAATGCTTTAAAAATTTGGAAAATTCTTCATAAGTTAAAGCAATGATAAAAATCCTATCTTTCCCCTCCCCTACATCATATTTTCTTCACTTCATTTCATATACCCTCACAGCATAATTTGTGTTACTCAAGGCAACCAGTTTGGTCTCCAAGGGAGTTATAAGAAGAACTTAGGGTTTCACTATCAAACAACAAGAGCATGAAAGATATTCTTGTAAATATTTGATGGTTTCCAAAATCCTACATACTCTTTCAAAACATGATTATCAACTTGATTAGACAAATATATTGTTTTGAAAATGTTAAATGCTATGTTTTATGAAGACATAAGTCGCATACACATATGGAAACAAAAAGTGTTGTTTGCATACATATTGAGGAAGGGGTCATAAGGAGAATGTCTTAAGCATGATAAAGTGGATGGTTACTCAAAGGAAATGAATCAAGGAGTCATAAGTTGGGTAAACACATTTTCAAAATCGTTTCCTATGATGATTACAAGGAAGAGGGGAAGTACAAAGGTATAAATGAAGAAAAAGGGCATCCTCGGCAATGATCGACCTATACAAAGGTGGTACACTTGTACATCATAGTACCCATGTTTTTTTACCTCCATAAGAAATAATTTTACCCTTGCACTCTCATTTTCATTATCCTCCAGCGCTCCCTTCGCATCCTTCATCCCCATCTCTGCTCCAAATGCATGCATTGAAACCAACGTAGCTCTGTTTCAAACACTCCAACACCATACGAAATCCAGAATCCCCCTAATTTCATTCCTTCCTTTGCTTACGCAACCCAAAAATTTTGTTAGAAAGTTAAAAATCAAATCGTATGTTAACAATTCTACTATCAACATACATCATTCTCTCCCTATAGAAGAAAACGTGGCAGTTGAAAGGGAATGCGTGGAGAGTAAAGGCAAAGAGAACGTGTTCAAGAAGGATTCGGCCAGGGAAAGGTAAGTTTGAATTCAATGTTAACAATTGTTAAGCTAAGTGCCAAATTCGACTTCCTGAGGAACGTTTTGAGAACAGAAACAATTCATTTCTAGCAGAGGTTGATTGTAAGAAGAAAAACAAAGCTGGGTTTCAACAAGAAGGCATAGAGTTTTTTTTTAATTGCAGATTGAATTGCCAGGTATGTCCTTTCATCAAAAACTTTATGATTAAAAATAGAGAGCAGTTTAGAAATAAAATAAAAAAAGATTTTCTTTGTTTCATTTGAACATAAAATTCTTGTTGAAAGAACATTCATAGAAATGAATTAAAACAGAGTCTGGAAGTTTAAAGAAGAAATCAAAACAATTGATTGAAGAATATACAGGGTTGAATTTTTTTGGACAAGGATAGACCTCCTTTTTGCATAAGCAGTGAAATATTTTTTAGGGTCTTTCTCTTAAAAATTGAAAGAATGGTGTCTAGGTATGAACCAGAGAACTTTTATCCATCAGAAATTCATAAGGACTATATACAAATTCTTGAGCAAAATCGGTGGATATCTTTCTTTGAGAAGTTTGATGGATATTGTGAGAAGGTTGCTTTAGAGTTTGCCTGTTCATTTAATGGTGACAGGGCCACTGTTGGTAACATCACCATTAGAATTTATGAAGATGTAATTGCATAGATCACTGGATTACCTCAAACTGGAGAAAGATACTTCAAAACTAAACACTTTAAAGACAAATCATGGGCATCTTTTGTTTCCAGATCTAGGGTGGCAGCGGTCAATTGGAAAAAGGGAATTCCTAGGAGTTGGTTGATTCATCCTTGGGATGAATTAGCCTATCTCATCCAGAAGTTTATAACTTGTGAAGGAAGATTTAGTATTATCTACTTATATCACATCAAGATGCTACAACATTTAAAAGTGACTGTGAAATTAACATGCCCTACTTTCTACTGCAAAGCCTTTCTAAGATGGCTAAGGCTATTCAAAAACAAGGGAGGAATACAGAAAAGAGTCTATACCATTGTGGCTTCATTAAAATGATCATCATACATGAGCTACAAAAATAGAACTTGACTTGGCAACAATTTATCAGTGGGAATGGTTTTGAAATAGTGGAAGAGGAAGTAAAAGAGGAACAAATCTTGGTTGTGATAGATGATGAGGAAGAAATACAAAACCCCAAGGCAACAAGCTCAAAACAACTTATGGGGAGGAGAAGAACAAGAAGCATGGTGAAAATGGAGAAAGAATTCCAAGAAAAAGATAAGATTTTCACCACATGAAAAAAAATCAAGGAAACGCCAACAAAACCAAATTGATGAAGCACAACAAGCATAGTATGCACACCTTCAGACTATGGAGAAACAAAGAAAGACAGGGAAAACACAATCATTGGAAAATGATGATTTTGAAGGACAAGAAACTTTCACATATGAGAAAATGAGAAAATATGTGAAACAATTAATTGAAGATATGAAAGATGAAACTCAACCTCCACAGATAGTAGAACACATAGAAGAAATGACTGGTGGGTCCACATCAAAACTTGATAAGAAAAGCAAGAAAATCAAGAAAATGAAGAAAAAGATCAAGGAAATTGAAGTCCTGGAAAGGTACTTAAAAACAGAGAATGCAATGTTAAGAACTCAAATCCATAGAACATAGGAAGAGAATGAAACCCTGAAGAAAAAGAATAAGAAGCTTCAAAAGAAAAATAAACTAATTTCCAAACAGGCCTACAAATGGTTTCAGTAGAAGAAGGCATACAAAGAAAAATATCAAAGACTGAAAGTTCTTCATACAACTCAGGTTGATGTGGATGCATTGTTGCAGGTAGCAGAGGTGGAAGAAGACTACTGACAGAGGTTCAAGAACATTTTGTTTTTGTGCATAAGGACATGCAAAGTCTTCCTCTTGGGGGAGATGTTGAGTACATTTTTATGCTTCCTTCCACTCCATAAACTATACTTTTGCCTCCAAAACCATCCATTTTTCCTTTATATTATTCCATATTTTCCATAAAATAGCTTATTCAAGGTACATTTATCATTCCTTAGCTTAAGAATTGAATTTTTGAATTTTTTGCATTAAAATTAAAAATTTATCAGAAATTACAGGATTTGACTAAATCCCATAATTGCTCCTAGGTTCGTGTACTTGCAGGATAGCTAGGCGAAATCGGAGACATGGGTCATGATCCTTGATGTACAAGGATGGATGAATACCTATCATCTTCGATATTTGAGCTTTCCAAGTGTCCGGTCAACACTAGTCAAAACAGGGCCACTTCAGCAGAAAATACCCTGTTTTAGCATAAAATCATGGACAATTTTAGATTTTCTTGGGATTTGTTCATATTTTATGGATCTGAAGGGGGTATTCGAACTTCCTAGCATATTTTGTGGATCTAATCATTATCTTTAGGAGGTTTCTTAGCATTATCGGTTTCAAAACTCTTGTATAAATACTCCAAGACATGGACTAGTATGAAACCCTTATGTTAATGAAGAAAACTTTGAATTTGCAGTCTTGAGATCAATTTTGTGTTTTTTTCTTTATGATGTCTATGAGATGATTATGTGAATGTTGTTGGAAGTTCCTTTTTAGCTGAGACGACTTAGGTGTACAAGTGAAGCACTGGAGGGCCCCCTTTGCCAAGCTAGTACACTTCTCATTTTTCATTCTTTTCAAGCAAATTTTGGTATGAGCTTTAGTTCAGTTTACATTATGTTGTAGATAACATTGTTGCATTTTATTTGATCAAGTTATATGGCTGATGAATGTGGGAAATCAAAGAATGTATCTCTTGTAAAAGAGTTTAGCCTTTTTAGACATTTATAAGCTTCTAGTTTAGTTTGAATGCTTACTGTTTTGAATACTTAAAATTAGTTGAATGTTTTTCTAATCTAATTGTTGATTAATGGTAAGAGATCTATGAATACACCTTCTGTAAATAATCTTATAATTTCCTTTCATACTCAACACTTAGATTAGCTTCGATTTATTTCCATCGAAAGAACAAAAGTTATCTCTAAATCCATATATTTTGGATGTGCATCTAAGTCTTACAAACACCGGATTGACAATCAATTGCACTCTAATTTACATCAACAGGTTGGAGCCCAACAATCATGTCACAATAGTAGCCTTTTCCGTGCTTTCCATCTTGCATATCCAACATCTCATATGTGTTATACACATACAGTCATCATGAGATATCACTATAACCATTTCAAACATAAATGTCAAATCTGTTTTATACAAGAAAATAAAATTTTCCAAGCATGATCTTTATGATCATAATGGTTGGCTCTGTAGCTATAGATATCAATCTTCCTTATGGGCTTACATCCCTTCCATATCCAAGACCATTCTACCTGCAATTTCTTCAATTTACATTTGACCAAAACAATTCATCAATAATTATCAAATCATAATTCTCAAAACGGTTTTATATAGGAAAAATAAAACTTCTAGACATGAGCTTATGCTCATCACAATTTGACTCTTGCAGCAATAGGCATTGGTCTTCTTTATGGGATTACAACACTGCCATATCCCAGACCCCTTTCCTCTTGCAATTTCAAAATTCCTCAGCCAAACAAATTGTCAATATCTCATGTACAAGATATATATTTTCATGAAAATGATTCAAAACAAAATCACAAATTGCTCTCAGAATTGTTTACAACTATAATTCAATTAATTCTATTAATCCAACTATCAATTGGAATGAACTCATCATTACATACACATTTATTATCAGTCACGCAGACTTTTCATAATGCAACAGTTAATAAGATAACAATCAATGTGCCAATACCCATGGTCACGTCTACACAATGCATCCATGCATTGACTACATAATACCACATAACTATGTCATGTATTCCACCATGATGAGTTGGAAGGTCTGGCCAATGATTCAACACATCATCCACACACTTCCTACTACTTGCCTAACTATTTGGTTACCTTCCTTTTCCACTCAAACACAACACCAAGAATATAATCCTTAAGTGCTCTTCAGTGTTGGCAAAGAGGTTGCAATCCAAACATCATATATATAGTAGATACTATTGAGCAATCACATAGCACTATATCCCTTCCATATCCAACCATATTATGGTCTCACACATGACTAGCTCTATGTACATTCATTGTTATATAAGGAGTGTGTCTCCTGAATTACTTTGGTTATGATCCCATAACCAATCATAACATAATATGCAGCTAAATTTTTATCTAAGTGCATTCTAGCATCAACAACACTTACACACTCTGGGCCTTCGTCCATTACATTTCAATTTAAATACTGAAAATTAATTGAGGGAATCCTTACCTCGATCCCCTTCAACATGTATGCATCAACGGAAACTAAATGCATACTTGTTTGGTTGTTACCAACCTACTTGTTGTTTTCTAACCAACTGATATTTGTAGAAGCTCACAGACTTCCCTCTTAGTCATTTTGATCAACCATTCCTACCATCCTCATGGGTCTTCACCTCAATGGAAATTATAAACAATAACAACATCCACATATTTAACCCTGTTGTATCATTTTAACTGAATACATAATCCATCCTTCGTCATACTCAAACATTATTTCATAATAACAAACTATTCTAAGTTCACCATCATGTTGTATGCATATCCAACCATGTACATATGCAAAATTACACATCTATATGCACCAAGCATTTACTGTCAGCATGCCTACTAATGCATATGCAATTTAACTTCATTGTATGTTTCATGCACTCTAGTGCATTTCTGTTTCAATTCACTTATTTATTTATCTATTTCTATTATAGTTGGTTGTCCTTGAATTCCTTTAGATCCTTGATGCCTTGTGTGCTCCCATTCTTCTCATCTGCACTATGGTTCTCTGGGTCTAAACACTTTTCCAGCCACGTTCCACCTGGCCATTCTTTTCCACTTAGTACCATTCCTCAATGGAAATCCATTTTCATTCAGTGCCACTTTTCAAGTGAGGGAGCATTCCAATTCCTCTGCATTGGCATCTTGCTTCCACTGTGAAGTTTGATTTAAGATTTTAGACAATAGATAAGTCATATCTAACAAATCCTTCCCTAGAACTCCTATGCTTGACACATAGAGATTATTCACACACCACCTCTTAAGCTCTTTGTTTCTTCCACATCAAGATTGAAATTGTCTACACATCTCTACCTTCAAGGCTATGGAGCTTTACTTTTCCTTTCTGTGCCCATTAATGACATTATTCACCTGCTAGCTTCATGTCCCATGTGAGGATTCATTTTTTTGTAGTACCTCATCCAACTTTTGTAAGCAAAGTCATGCCTCCATGACCCTAACATTTGATCCTATTCTTGAATTGATCTGGTTATACCTCTAATCCTAATAAACCTATAAGTAACCATCTTGTTAGAGCTATACATATCATACAAAAATTGTCAATTAAATTTACAGGTACCTTTTCATTTAAGTGATAATATTATTCTTTAATTAATATCATTTTTCTTTTTTTATATGGATTAACTCTTTTTTAATCATGAATGTGTGTCGGTTCTTTTGTCTTCATGAGTTGATCACATACATGGATCGACTCATTATATCGTACTCATGCTTCTATTGTGTTCTCAGTTCACAAACACATCATATTTTGACCCTTTATCAATTCCCTGTATTATTCTAGTGTTAAATCTCTGTCGAATTAAATCTTTATAAGGCGCTTCCTTCAAACCATTTACAAATGACCAGATGTGCAAAACCACGATCTTATTGATTTGAGCGTTGCCTCTTTTTTTCCCTTTGTTTCTTAATGAAGACCCCCTTCTCCTAAGGCTGCGCGACCGCCTGGTTAAGGGACTTCAATCCCGAGCCGAATTGGCTCTCCAAAATCTTGATGGTTTCATTTTGTATCTAAACATAGGCCCTTTCGGCTTTCTGGCGCAGGTCTGATGGCCCCCACGACCTTCTCCTTCGCCCTTGCAAAAAATTTCAAAGTTGGTGCTAGCTCCTTTTTCTCTTGGCCCCTCCTTAGATGTGACCTTAGGTGGTGAACTCACGCAGATGCCTGATTGCGGCCATGCTCAAAGGTAGTTTGGAACCAAACTAATTTTCGCCCCACAATTCACCTCAAGCCACCACGTGTCCTTTTGCTAAGACCATGGTCTTGATTGTGGCCCACCCTCGACTTCATAAAGCCCAAACACCTCCCGTCCCCACAATGCGAGGTGATTGTTGAACTCATGATCTTGACGGTGCTTTTAAATGGACGACCAAGATTTACCTCTTGGTAACCAACAGTTTAGATTTACCTCTCCTAGATCGACGGTTGTGGTCGTTTCAGAATTCCGGACTTCGGAATTCTTAAATCTCAAACTTTACTTCCCTCGAGATACACAGGATTCTATCATGCATCCTTTTGAATCGGATGGTGGGGAATTACTTTGGACGATCCGACGATCGACATTTACTTCGGGTCCTTACCCGGAATCCACAGCTTCATGCCACCTTTTCTCTTAATCTGATGGTTCAGGTCTACTTCGGACGATCCGACAGTCGACATTTACTTCGGGTCGTTACCCGAAATCCACAGCTTCACGCCACTTGTTCTCTTGATCTGATGGTTCAGGTCTACTTTGGACGATCCGACAGTCAATGTTTACTTTGGGTCTCCGACTCTCCGGGCTTCAGGAGATTCAACTCTCAACTAAAAACTCTCGGATTAATTTCTCCGTAGTCCACGATCCATCACCACATAGCGAAATATTGTAAGCAAACACGTGGTCCAATCAGGTGGGTGACACATGTCACATCCTATTTGACATTTCAATCATCTGCATGCTCAAAACTTACTAACACGCGGTGCACATCCCATGTGTCCACGTCATACCCGATGACGTCTGCAAGCCACATCACTTCGAAAATTTTGGGGTCCACATCACCTCCTGGTGACGTCATCGTGCCCCACCACTTCGGCTCTTCACACTTCAGGACTTCGGGAGTTTCCACACTAACACACTTCCAATTATCCCGAACTCCAATTTCCTGAACTAGCCAAACTGCCGCCATGTGTCTCACTTATCGGACGACCCAAATTAACCCTAGACTTTGGGACTTTAGAAGTTACCGCTGCAAGGATCAATGGTTGCAATTCCTTCGGACTTCAGAAAACTCAAACTTCAACTTTTTTCCAAAATGTTTTTATCTGAAGCTCACAATATACTGACGCATGTTTCCCACAAATCGACGACTATGATTTCTTTGGGTCTTCGTACTTCAGAGAAATCAACTCTCAACCTTGTCTTTTCCCCAAAGTGCGTTGATTTCTTCTGCGTGTCCTCCTGGATTGGGTGGCTACAATTCACTTCGGATCTTCAAGGTCCGGAAATCTCAATTCTCAACTTCTCCTTTCTCTTCTTTTCCTAGAGTGCTTTCACCCAGAGCACACGATCAATTGACACGTGTCCTCCTACATATCAACGATCCCTGGCTACTTCTACTCTTCTGAGGTTCGTCGCTCGAGTACTAACATGTCACATCACTGCATGCCTTTCAATTTGCAGGGGCACGCATCGATGGTTTGGAGTAACCTGCTTTTCGCCCCACAATTCTCCTGATGCTGACACGTAACCCCTTGGTGAAACCGTGGTTTGGATTGCGAGACCACCTTGGGAAATTATCTCCCATGCAACTTGGTTCCCCATAATGCCTCATGTTCGTTGATCTCTCTCTCCCATGGGATCCGATAGTTATGACCTTAACCCTTGCTTCCTTTACATCGGACGACCCCTGTTCACCTGTCCTCCGATCCAACGATCCTGGATCTCTTACGATCCTACATTGGTGATCGCTCATGAATTCAAAGGGGGATGATCACGATCCTTTGAACCCCTTACAACTGATCTCTGATGATCTAACTCCTGCGTAGATTCTCCAACGCCATTCCTCCTGAGATTTTCAATTTCACGGTCAAAATTTGATCTCAACCACGAGACTCTGACCAACATACCCAACCCATATCAGCCTGATGTTTCAACCAAAAGCTTTGATACCAATCTATAACATACCCGATCACCCAGAGGCCAAGCTACGCCACTTAAATAGGCTGCAACACACTCAACCACTCGTAGGCTAGTCATGTTGCAGTCCCAAGACTCAATTGTTTGATCTCTAATTCGAAAGCAAAGGACTTCTCAACAATGTTAGAAGCATGCACACCACATGCATCAGACAAGATCCATGTCACAGCATAAAAGAGATAAACAATGTGCCATACACAACAAATAACCAGCAGACAGACACATTAGAATACATATCTCAGAGATAATTAAATACACACCAGAATACATTAAACATAAAACACATAGAGCACTTATCTTTGTAAGTAATCGTTCACCAACTGACTGCAGACCAAGGACGTTTCTCCCAACCATAGACGTTGTTGTTCATTTACTCTCAACAGTAGGTCACCCCCGAGCCAGGGCTATGAATCCACAAGGACGGGTCCTAGGCCAAGTCTAAATACACAGTAGTTGGCTAAGTAACTCTCAGGTTTCCCAACCTCACAACAATCCTAATTTCCAGCTCTCTTTCCCCCTCAGCCTGCACAACCCTAAGAAATGAACACCTTTCTCTGCCATGCAGCCCCTGAGGTTGTTCCATTTCTCTCTAGGGCTCCAGTGCTACTGGTCAGGAAATCTCCCTACTAGAAATTCCAAGGACTCTCGGTTGTGGACAGTTCCATCCGAATTGCCATCAAGTTCATGCACACGGGTGTCCATTCCCTCTGGGAATGATCAATGAATCATTACAGTCATTCAACGATGGATCTCCTCTTCCTGCCATTTGTTTCCATGCTCAGCCCAAGAGCACACGAACTAGCAGTAGTGAGTGAAGAGGAAGAAGAACGAGTGAACCAGTGAGAAGAGGACGAACCAAGGGAAGAACGACCCCAAAACATCCCCCAAGAGATGTTTAAATAATTACATGAAGACAAGAGCAACATGGCCTCCCTCCCAAGAAGCTCATGTAACCCCCTCTTCTCCATAAAATCAATTATGGGTAAATAAAATAATAATAACAAGACTTAGCCCCTCAAGCCCCCTCTCTCGTGGAATCATAGCCCCCTATCTCTTTTGTCCTTATCGGTCTTGTAGCCAGCGGTGTATTTTATTAATGTATAGGAAGTGTTACATTTCCTAGGCACTTTGGCCCCTTTTCAACTTTACCGACTCACCAGCCTAAGTCATTTTTACATAATATATTATAGTTTATAAGGGTTAGAAACAGGATGTTACAACAAGCTTTTTAACAAATTGTGATGTTGCACTACTTTATATGCAACTCTCATTTGACTTAAAAGTCATGAAATAAAAATGCCCAAAAATCACTATATAAGAAAAGTGGAAAAAGAATGAAGAGGTTTTTGCATATGAAAACGTAAAAAGAATAATTATATGTATGAAATTTAGAAAACATAATCTAAAGACACATGATGTTAGTAGTAATTGTATCAAAAGGCTCTAATTTTATAGTCAAATATGATAGAAATGTTGTCACATAAATGTTTACATTATCATATGTCAATTTTAAAAATATAATAGTTTTATCAAATAATAGTAATAATACTATGTGTTAACCAAATATAGTATGTATACTTCTAGCAATCAAATCTTTATACCACAAACAAGGAGTCTCATACACCACACCATGACCTTAAAAATAGATTATTATTATTACATGGAAATCTTTTTACAATGCTAATATAATATTTTGACAATCATCAAAATGTTTTTTAACATATTCATATCTGCATAAGTTTTATGTTTTGAATTCCACTAAATTGAGTGAGACCACTATCAATCCATCTTAAATTATAAATTTACCAAAATATATAGAAAAAGTTTAAAATCTACCAAACTTAATGAATCTTATTGGTACACTTAAAACCCTATTCTCATATGGATTTGAACTTGTGACCTCTTGGGAGGAAATTCATATTCTTAACACTTGTTAATATATATATATGTATATATATAATTCATTTTAATTGAAGATTTTTAAGTATGTTAAAATTGATTTGTATCTCTAAAATATTTTAAAAGGAGTTGGTTACCTTTTGGGACATGTAAATTTGGATAAAATCTATATTTTCTGTTGTTTAAATTGTATTTCTGGATGCATAAATGGATTCAGCTTGCTGAAAAACCCCTTGGACACTCGGATTATACAAACTTAGCCACTCAAATCTGTAGATCCAACAATTCATCACCTGATTTCGGGCAAACTCAAACGAAAAAAAATTACTAAAAACAACCAAAAGATAGAATATTTAAACTAGTGCATTTTAAAATGGATAAACATTGATTTTTATATAAACAAAATTTTGTCATATAATTTTATTTTATATAAAAATAATGTTTAGCACATTTTATGAAAATAAGTTGAGATTTTTAATTTATAACACTGGTTGCTGTTAAAATAAAAAAAATCTTAAATACAGTTGAGCAACTTCTTCAACATTCTATCTGTTATTTTGTTGCAATTGGGCAACTTCTTCAATATTCTATCTGTATTTTTTTTGCAACTTGGCAACTTCTTCAAGATTCTCTGTTTTTTTCTTGCAACTTGGCAACTTATTCAACATTCTATCTGTTATTTTCTTGCCCGGTTTAAGATTCAAGAGTCTGCTACCACAACGGGGGCAAGAATGCTCACAATGAACGCTCGGTTGCTGACAAAAAGAACTCCCACAACAAATCCAAAACCAAAATATTGCAGAAGGGGAGAGGAAGAGGCCAGCAGCCGCAGCCATGGCAACCTAGCTGCTCTTGAAGAGCTTTGCTGCGAACCCATCTTCCATACCAATTTCATTGATGTCACAATTGCTGGGTACAAGAACGCTACTGTATTTACAATCTGTAAACATGTACATTGCAGAAAGTACAATCGTCAATTTCAGGACGCCAGCTCTCATCTAGTTGAATACAGTCAGATTGCTGCCGCTTGTCCTTCAATATTTCCCCACAGATTTGATTGAATGAGACCTTCAATGTACCATTACAAGGCACCATGGCTCGCTGATAGAGAAAGTAAGTTAGTAAGCTGAACATCCCATGGCTGAAACAACGTGGAAACGCCTATCCGCTATGTAGCATGTGCATTAAATCACAACCCTTAAAAACATATTGGGTTCTGAGGAGTAGGGTAACTGACTAATGATTGATGCCCAGACTTGGAGAACAAATTTTTTTTGGTTGAAATTTGTTATTAAAGTGATTGAAATTGTAGAGTCTGATCGGCACAGATGAATTCAATAACAAATATCTACTTCACCCTGATTATGCACTATCTGATATACAATTTCATCAATCAAACAAACATACAATTTCATCAAACAAACAAACAGTTTGATTAAATTTTTAGATTCTGATGGTATAGATGGATTGAATAACAAATATCTACTGCACCCTCACCTTTATTATGTAAGAAGAACTAAGAAGAATTGAAACACAACTTCATCAAATAAACAAAGAATTTGATTGAAATTGTAAATTTTTTCTTGATTTACCTATGTATAAACTAACTAAGTGGACACTTCACTCATCATCAAATACATAGGCGAGGCCGGCAATTCCTTCAACAGAACAGAACAAGGTTAATCAACTATGGGTTGGTGGTGAATGATTGTATATGCACTATGATTCTAGCTTGGTCTGCTTCCTTCTGCCCGGACCTTCTGTTCTTTCTTCTTGTCCGTTTGAGCTTCATTCCGCTCTCCGCCGCTTCCTCAAATTCGCCTATCAGGACCTGACTTGAGGTTAAGGCCCAGTCAGGACTAGAACCGAAAGATTGACCTGACCATCATATAGAAAGGATTCATGATCTATATTGATACTATTTCTTCCCCTCAAAGACTTGAGGTTAGGTTAAGGCCTTTCTACCTATTCTTCTTACTTACTGATTTCTTTGGAGCTGGCCGACCTTTCAGAACGACCAGATAAAACTCCTGTAAGAAAGAAACCCACCTCATGTGGTGTGCATTCTCCAATTTACTTTGGGTCTGGATAAATTGCAAGGGCTTGTGATTGGAATGTATCAGTATCTCCTTTCCTGGTTGTGTGGAAAAGAGTGTGCAGTTATTTGTCACAAAAGCTTCTATATTCCTGATGATGGGTGATAATGGATGGAGTATTTAACAGAAAAATTAAAAGTTTTGAAACCTATTATATATTTCAATTCAGAAACTATGAAAACTTATATACTCTAAATAAATATGTGAGTCTGCTCACATATATGTGGGCGACTCACATATATGTGGGTCGACTCACATATAGAGGGTGGGAGGGGGGCATTAATAGAGAAAATGTAAGAAAGAAACCCACCTCATGTGGTGTGCATTCTCCAATTTACTTTGGGTCTGGATAAATTGCAAGGGCTTGTGATTGGAATGTATCAGTATCTCCTTTCCTGGTTGTGTGGAAAAGAGTGTGCAGTTGTTTGTCACAAAAGCTTCTATATTCCTGATGATGGGTGATAATGGATGGAGTATCTACCAGAAAAATTAAAAGTTTTGAAACCTATTACATATTTCAATTCAGAAACTATGAAAACTTACATACTCTAAATAAATATGTGAGTCTGCTCACATATATGTGGGCGACTCACATATATGTGGGGCGACTCACATATATGTGGTGGGAGGGGGGCATTAATAGAGAAAATGTAAGAAAGAAACCCACCTCATGTGGTGTGCATTCTCCAATTTACTTTGGGTCTGGATAAATTGCAAGGGCTTGTGATTGGAATGTATCAGTATCTCCTTTCCTGGTTGTGTGGAAAAGAGTGTGTAGTTGTTTGTCACAAAAGCTTCTATATTCCTGATGATGGGTGATAATGGATGGAGTATCTACCAGAAAAAATAAAAGTTTCGAAACCTATTACATATTTAAATCCAGAAACTATGAAAACTTACATACTCTGAATAAATATGTGAGCCTGCTCACATATATGTGGGCCTACCCACATATATGTGAGGAGCCTGCCCACATATATGTGAGCCAGCCCACATATATGTGAGGATGGGTGATAATGGATGGAGTATCTACAGAAAAATTAAAAGTTTCAAAACCTATTACATATTTCAATCCAAAAATTATGAAAACTTACATACTCTGAATAAATTTCGATGGTATAGATAAATTCAGCCACAAACAACTCCTACTGCACTGGGATTATGCAACAACTGATATACAATTTCATCGAACAAACCAACAATTCGGTCTAAGTTAATCGGTCTGAGTTAATCAATAATCAATGGATAAACTCAATTTTTCATGCAAATTCATTTTTTTCATGGCCAAGTAAAGTTATCCTCCCCTTATCAAGGTCGCCATTAAATGCACATTCTACATAACGGATAGGCAACGCCAAACAAGGCATTGCTCAGACCGGGTATGGTTGCCCGCCATAAACAACATTTGCTCCGCTTCTCGGAATCAGCTGAAACACAGCACTGCAATCAAAGAGAGGGAGATTGCATGAATCGCAAACAAACGAAAGAGACCATAAATAAATTGTTGCTTGTTGCAGAATTTTACTGTACAAATAGATCTAGCACTCTTCTTTTTCTTTCTTGCTTGCAGGTATAGAATATGTCCTTACCTTTGGATTTATTGACTGAGATAAGCAGAGGACATCATTAACAGCAGCAGTAGCAGAGGAGGTTTCGACAGGGGCGACCTGGGAACACGTCCACATGAATCTAATCTCTAGATCGCATCATGAGTCCTGTGAATATGAATGTGAATGTGTTCCAAGGTGACCCCAGTCGAGCCTACTCTGTCTCATTCATTCATATGATCCCAATATGCAGGGGAATCCCCTTCTGGATGTGAGAGAGTCCAGGAATGTCTGTAATTTATTGAGATGGGAGCGATAATAACATGGAGAAGGAGAGAGGGGCCTAAATCTCGTAGTACAAGGAGTACAAGTAAAATGAAAAGATCTCCATAGGATGTAGGATGTTTGTTGAGTTAGGTCGAACCAAAACGGTTTTACAACGGGGTTGTCTAAACATTTCATTTTTGAATTTTTTCACTGGAACCTGGAATGTGATGAATAAGATTTTGGTGAAATTTTTATTGTTCAAATTACATTCAGTCATTGGAATTATACAAACTTAATTACTCAAATATGTGTAATTTCAACAATTTTTAATAAAATTTGAGTAAAAATTATCTAAAAATATACCCTTAAAAACTTAAAAAAAAAAAAAACAAATTTAAAGTTTAACAATTAAAA
Organism: Picea glauca; assembly: GCA_000966675.3. Taxonomy (NCBI): domain Eukaryota; kingdom Viridiplantae; phylum Streptophyta; class Pinopsida; order Pinales; family Pinaceae; genus Picea; species Picea glauca. The sequence goes on from JZKD02S0081554.1 coordinate 126,228, forward strand.
AAACCCGTTTTGCAACTGTGCGGCGGAAGCAATGACAATGCTTAATCCCTGATTTAGGTATAATTAAGGAGGGATAGTGCCGTCATTGGGAGTTAGTACGAAATTACAATGCAAAGTGAATAGAGTGTACTCCAGTACTAACAAAAACGAATAGTACACACAATAATACATTATTATAGTGATTGAACAAATTGAAGTACAGAAAGGTTTGAAAGTGTCAAAGACAGTGTGGATGCTTACGCGTCTTGAGAGTCATTGATAGTGATGGTTTTTTCACATTATTTATATTTTTGTTTTTGCAACTTATGTAAAATTCCTCATAAATTTTGTAAATGTTGTGAAGAAAATATTTTTAATTTTTATTGATGAAAATATAGAACTCAATTTGTAAAAAAATTATTTAGGATTTTCTATTTGGTTGATTGGACTATGGTTTATTGTTTTCTTATAAATTAATGGAATTGTTTAATTGTTTTATTTTTTGGAATTATTTGGGTTATATATTGATCAATTTTTATTGTATTGGATTTAAAAAGTAGAATAATTAGACTACTTCCAAATTAATTTTATCATGAATTTTTATGATGGTTTGGGGTGTTTTTAACATGGTTATACATCATGTTCTAACTCTCATTCATTCCTTCTCTCATACATTTTAGGTGGCAATGTTGGTGTAGTTTCTTGGTGATTTGGGACATTCATGTCATAGTTGAGGGGTAAATATCTTCCTCTTAATAGTGGGGTTTGTAAGGTTTCCCACGACCCCCATCGAGTGCATGTGGGCTCCTTGTGCAGATTCGGTGACGGAAAAGACAAAGAGCACAAGGAGGAAGCAATCGGTTGGGAAAACGAAGACGTTTTGGTGTGAGCAGGAGCACCTTAGGCGCACAATGGTGACGTGCGACACCAAAGGGACACACACGTTACTTGCCTTAGAACGATTGACAAAGACTTGGGTTGTGTTTGGGCAAGGGCAAGGCAACTTGAGAGCATGCCCAAGGAGTGGACATGTCTGCGCTTATCAACATGGGTGCACCGAAGAAGTTGGACGACCCCATCGACACACCCACGAGGAGTCATGATGATCAACACGAGAGAACGCACAAGGCAAGGGGTGTGTGACCAAGGATGGGGCACGTTGGTCCAAGAGACATGATGGTTGATGGGAATGCAGGCTTGGATGGGTGCATCGGGTCCATTGAGGGGTGTGATGAGTCATTTGAGTGTGTTTTTGTGAAGGGGCACGACACACCCAAAAGACATGATGTTTTGCACAAGTGACCCTTGGAGTTCCTATAAGAGCAAGGGTGCACAACCAAAGGAAGGAATAGAATATTGGTGAGGATATGGAGAGAACAAGTCTAAGGCAAGTATGAGGCAACGAACTGAGGCAGAGTTTCCAAGATGGAAGACAAGTAGTCAAGAGTGGGATACTTTAGGAGGTTTTGGGGAAGTCTGAAAATGGAGGTCTGTTGGAGGCATGTGTGAGGAAAAACCGAAATCTATGTTAGCTTGGTGAAAGTCTATGAAAATGAAGGGACAACAAGTATGTGGTTGTGGGAATGTTTGAGGTGCACCACAGGAGGTTGCGGAGATGGTTGCAACAGAGAGTCTTAATGTAACGAATATGTTTATCAGTGTCTTGGTGAGGTGAAGCGAGTTGTGTGACTCCACCGAATTTGTAAAATGAGTCGATAATTCTTATTTTGTAATTGTTTCGCAATAACAAAGAGTTAGTCGGGTGTTAGGCATGGTTCATGTTTCCCGCACTATTTATGTGTTTGTCTTTCATTTGTTCTGCAATTGTTCTCTTGATTTCTCATGTCCATGGAATGTATGCTTATATATGACTAAGTGTTAAATTGTTAACAATTGTCTAAGTATACAAGAGTTGCACTAGAGTAGGAGTGTGACTCGTCGGTAGCCTAGAACGAAGTATGGGTATGCTCTAGGTGAAGAGGCATAGTTTGGATGAAGTATTATTGGTGTACCAAGCAACCAAGTAAGAACTGTCACAATGTCCCACACCCTCTAGAGGTGAAGAATCGCAAGAACGGAACAGGCATCTTGTGGGGTTGTGACAGGTGGTATTCGAGCAAATTTGGCTCTTCACCACTACTGCAGCCAAAAAAATTATGGGAAGGGGTGCACTAGTAAAGAAGAAAATTTGAGTGCGGGCTTGTGAGGGACCTCAAGGATGATTTTAGGGGCTAAATTTCACTCATGGGCTAATTTTCTATGGTTTTTCCCAAAAAAAGATTCGCCATTCTAAATATTATTTGCCCAAATTCTATAGGATAAAATTATTTTACCTTTAAAATCGTCAAAGTTTTATACAAATTATATAAAATCCATAGAAATTTGAATATTTTTACAAAAATATCGCCAAACATTTATAGTTGGCATATGAAGGATTAGTAAGATTCTGTAACAGCCCTAGTAGAATATATACTTAGGGATTATTAAGTAAAAGATTTATTAGGTAATTAATTTTGCCTACCATGTTAATAACTAAACAAAGATTGATCTAATGATATTAATTAAGTATGTATTAATTAATTAAAGGTTATAATTTTGATTAATTAATTAATTAATTAACTATCTATTACATTTAATAACATGAGTATTAAATTTAAAAGATTAATAAGTTATATTGTTTAAATTAAAAGGTTACGTACACGGAAAGGGATAACATATTAATTACGAGAGGATAAAATAATAAAGGAAAGGATAAGGGGCATTAACTAGGAGTAGGTAAGGAAGTAAATGCATGAGGCGRTGAAGGAAGGATATGGAGGGGGAGGAGGTTTACGAAGGGCATTATCATTCGACTGGAGATTTTGGGGGGGATGCATTTTTGGGGCTCTCTTGGATTTGCAGAGAGGAGTTGAGTTCGGGAGTGGGAAGGTTTAGTATAGGGGCACTGGTTTGTTGGAGGTTTGGGGCACGGGGGCCAGGATATCCATATGATATCTTGGAGCTAGGTAGTTGTCCTAGTTGGCAAGGAGGATAGTAGGTTTGGGCAATGTTTACACAGCACAGTAGCGGTCAACAAGGCAAGCAGACAAACGGAGGGTTAGCATCAAACCCGGGTATTTAAAATTATGTATTTGTTTTTTTATTCTGTTATAAAATTTTAATATTCGTTGTTAAATTTACATGCGTATGTGCTAAAAGGAAAAGGAATTATTGAATTTTCAAAAATCTAGTAGAAGTTATTGTCTTGTTGAAGAATTACTGGATGTTAAGTTAATATGGCCACTACAATTGGTACCAGAGCCTTTGTTTGAAATATGGGCCTAAGGGCCAAAACTCCAAGCTCTAATTCCAGCTACGCCTAACCTGCAAACCAAACACAGAAATTTTAAAACAAATATAAAAAATAAAATAAATGCAATACGAATTGAAAATGTAAAAACAAATTTACCAAAGTAAAACAAGTGGTAACTTATTTGGGTTTTGCTGGAATTGGATTGAATTATTCCGGGAATATGAAGGAAATTTGGTTTTTCATTTTACATTTATTTATTGCTTAATCCTCTGCTTCTCCATCAAACATACTTAGAAACATAGAACTTACATTTCCCTAGCTAAATAGAGCGAGAATTTGTTGCGTGGAAGAAACTCGATCGACAAATTTGCTCCTTATACTCTAAATTTATCTAACCTATAAAATGGTCTATAGATTCTACAAAATACAATGGGAAAACTCCTACACCAAGTCTCTACAGAGAGATTAAACATTAAAACGAATTGACAGTTGGAGAAATCTATTTTTTTCGAAAATTCCCGAGCTCAACATGCTCCCTTATATCGTAATTACAAAGTATATGCAAACAGATCCTACGACATAATTCTACGTGGGCTTCCCTGTAGGGATTTAATAAGGAAGATATCCACAATCAAATCTACAAGGGATTCTCTGCAGGGAATTCGTACGACAATCAATTCCAAACTACCCACATAGCAAATATGTAAGACGATCAATTCCAAACTGCCCACATAATAAATCTATGTGGGCTTTTCTGCAAGGATTTAATAGGACATGCATTCAATTCTAAGCTACCCCAAACCAAATCTACATACAATCAATTCTAAGCTAGCCATGTATCAAATCTATAAAAGGTCGAGAGATCGAAAAGGAAATGGAAGGATAACCCTTGCAAAAATAATCAGTTCATAGGATCTAGAAGAAAAAGCACCATTTAGTAAATGCCATTGGATAACTGTGATGCCAAAAGAATGCCTCAATGCCCATGGAATTATCGGGTATGGAAACATGCTAAATGACTTTATCTACTTGTAGAAATTTGATTTTGAAGAGTAGTCTGGTGTGAACGTCTAAGAGCTATATGAACATGTAGTACACGAGAGAGAGAAAGAGAGAGAGACTCGTATGTTGTTTGCACTCTTTGCTTGCTCCAATCGCTCTCTATTTTTTGCAGTAATGAAATAGTTTGTGTTCACAATTTCAACTCCCTGTTCTCTTGCAAATTCTTCAGCCCCATTAAAATCCTGGTAGACATGTGGAGACTTTTCTAGGACAAGTCGAGCAAGGGAAATAGGATTATTAACAGTAGAAAGGCCAGAAACTGCTCCACATTTATTTCTGAAACCATCCATAATGCTTGCTCCGCTTTCCACTTTCCAGACACATTAACGTCCTAAACGGATTCGGGAACAGTGTCGACCACCGAACTGCTCATTTTTCTAGAATGATCTTTTCTAGCTGTCGTCGCCCGGCCTTACAATGCCAGAGCAGAGCAGATACAACGTTTCTTGCAACGACAACAACTTCGGTGATTTCCAAATAACAAAGATATCTGAATGCGGTATTATAAGCAGCAGAAATCAAAATATGAACAATATAAATATCTTACAATATGAACAATATATAAATAACAATATGAATTACCCCAAATTTGAGCTGGAAAGTCGAACTCACGGAAGCTCGACGCTATCTAGCTCAAAGATGTCCGATTTCTGGCGTTAAATGGATGAATTCCTCGGTTATCTCTTATCTGTCGATTTAAAAAAAAAAGGGCTCAAAAACGCTCCAAACTGCTGGCTGAATGCCTAACTGTAATGGTCTCTGAAATTGGCTAAATCAAACCCCAAAGAGCTGAGAAAATGTAATTTCAATCCCGTGAATAGGGAATTCGTACACTACAAGGGTCGAAATCGACCGCAATTGATAGAAATTCATGGAATTCGCCGGCTAAATTCTCATGCCCTTCTGTCTATCTCCCATAAGAAGAAAACAGCCCACAACTACGGATGCTTCACACTGATGAAAATTAAAGGGAAGTACCAATCTTTGGAGCTTTTTTTGTCTTAAATGGCCTCTTTCCTCCCAAAGCCTGGACTATTCTTGCTATCGACTTATAGCAATCTATCTGTTAGCCCTACATAGGAACAGAAAGGAGTTTGGCCTGAGTCCTCAAACCCATTACCAAATTTGTAAGGATTATAGCCCAATAAACCTCGTTGTCAGATCGCCCTATACACAATATGGACACAAACCTGACACTCAAAAAACATCAAATGAATATGTACAACTCTATCTCTATACTTGCCTATTTCTTCTTGAATTGAAGGATGCAGGGAAAATTGAAAACTATGGCTATGAAAGGAAAACTGAAAACTATTGTTATGAAGGGAAAATTGTAGCCATGAAAGCAAACATAAATAATAACAATTACAGTTCCTCTCCAAATTCACTTGATGCATAAGCCTGCAGATTCACCCACCCGTTGTAGGTAGTATGGAGGAGAGGGTTAACCATGGCGGTCGACCACGTAACCAGAAACTTCGCAAGATGAAACGATGGGGAAAAGAGGAATTAGGGTTAAGACGATAGAGGTTAGGGTTAGATACGAGGGAGATGGAGGAAGCAAGGCGGGCACATGGAATCCATGCGTGCCCGCACTTTTTAAAAAAAAAAATTATTTTGATTTTTTTTGTTTACTAAAATTTTTATATTTTTGTGTGTGTTCGTTTATTTATTTTTATTATTTTAAGTGTAAAAATAATTTAGTGTATATATATATATATATAATTTAGGTCAAGTTAGTTTAAATTAATTTAAAGTTAATTTAGGTTAAATTAGTGTAATAATAATTTTAAATTAATTGTTTTATTTAGTGTAAAGCTAATCTACATTAAAGTTAATTAATGATGTTAGTGATTAGATTAAATTTGGGTTAGATTAAAATTTTGTTGGATCAAACGGGTTTTGAACCCGCGACCACCCACTACCTAAGCCTTATGGAACAACCAAACACCAACGTACCATGTATGTGCCTTGAAAAAAAAATGTATGTGTGTTGATTAAGGCGATTGAAGCTTAGGATTAAGTTTAGTCTAGATTATTAGTTTTTAATAAACTAAGCACAGCCGCAAAGTGGCTGGCGACTGGTTAACACCGAAAAGTACATAGCGTTGTGAACACCGAAATGTGGCTGGCAGTTGTGGACAATTATTTAGATGCCACGGTTTAATCGTATTTAATCATTTAAACGTGGTAATTATATAACCTTACAACAATTTTTTTAATGTGATTAGGTAAAAGATAAAAAGTAAACATGTTAACAGATGCCTTGATAAATGCAAGAAAGTTATGAACAATAAATCTGACCCATTGATTTTGGAGGATGACTAAGAATATGCCAGCATCTTCAATGCATAGCCATCAGATAATGGTTTAAGGTTAAAAAAGATTAAAAGATCATTAATTGTGCCCATTGTCAATAGGTGTACGCCTTTCGGCGTAAATTAATAAACATAAGGTCGGAAGTCACTTTAATCAAGTTGTAAGCGGAAAGTTAAAAGGGCTTAGACTAGGACAAGCGGGAAGGAGGCAACATATGCACTAGGAGAGTAAGCATAGGAAGTGGCGAGTAAGGCGCAAGGCTAGCGTAGCTACAGGGCAAGGGAACCAATAGTTCTTTTCGTAGGGGTGAAGAAATCAAGCTTAGA
>JZKD02S0081554.1:169770-196604 GCA_000966675.3 Picea glauca
AAAAGTTATGATCATAGATGAATAGGTCATGTATCACTATAAGACAAAAAAAAAACACACATCTTTAAATTCCATCCATCAATCCACTATACCTATCCACCTCAACTTATTATTAACTATTTTCATATTTGCAAACATAGACATTAGGAGGATAGCGCATTCTTGGTTTAAATTTATTGTTTTACTAACATTCAAGAAAAGAAAAGAAAATCCAACTTGTTTCTTTGCAATTTTTCATTGGGCACAACACACTTGAATATTGCAATGAATTCATATAAATCAATGGTTAATAGCATTGAAATTAATAATACTTTTGGAGATTACATAACACTATGTATATAAAACTAATAGATTTCAGTCTAGAAGTTGTATCTTCATTACTATCATAAAATAAATAAATAAAAATTGCAAAGTGTACTATACAATATTTATTGGATCTTTCCATTAGTACTAAAAGCATATTCAAAATTAAAATAATAGTAAAAAAAATCAATAAGTGTCAAATTCCAATGCCAAACTCATTTAGATTCAAAATTGCAATTTAACTATCTAAATGCAAGTGTTTAAAAAGAAAATGTTGTGAACCAATGCCTTGAAAATAATAAAAATTTAATTAAGAAAACAACCCACTTTGAGGGGGAAACCTCCTTTTACAATATATTAAATGTACAATATGAGATAAGATGATCCTAAGACTAGGTCGCATTGGTATATATAGGAGACAAAGGGTACAATTATAATGAAAGAGTACAATGAAGAGTTCTAGCCAACCTACTAATATAACATTAGAAATGTAATAATTCAATATCTAGGGCTTAATAAGGGGTTTTATACTTAACATGGGGAATTTTATAGGCCTTAACATGCCCCTCCACTTCAAGCAAGTGTTTTCCTCAACACTTGACTAATCGGAGGTGTTTCTGCATGAATAAATCATGTTCCCATGTTTCATCTTCCACTGGTAGGCTCTTCCATTTGACAAGGTACTCAATAATTGATCAATTTCATAGTTTCTTAATCCTTGTTTCAAGGATTGTTTCTGGTTCTAGTATAATTTTTCCTTCTTCATTAGTCTATGGTAAAATAGTATGGATTGAGATCTTGTCACTGATTACCTTCTTTAAGTAAGAAACATGGAAGATTGGATCTAAACATGAAGATGGAGGAAAATCTAATTTGTAATCCATACTTCCAATCATTTGCAACATCGTATAATGGACATAATATTTGTGTGCTAATTTATTGTCCTTATTTTGTTTCTTGAGGGACATTTGTTTATATGGTTGTAAGATAAAAAATACCCAATTCCCTGTTGGACAACTGAGAGGTGGGGGGGGGGTTGTAAATCAGTTGTTATTGTGCTTAAACAATTATGCCCATTTTAAAATCTTTACAGAACACTTAATGATGATCACAATGATGCAGGGAAGTAAACAATAGAATATTAAACATCAATCACACACATGAAATATACAGAGAAAGATGTTTCTTGAGGAAACCCATAAAGGGAAAACCACTTCTTCTTGATATGATAAGTAATCTTTATTTTCTTTACATTATCATTCTTATGAGCTCCCACTCCTCTTGAGGCTACAACCTCTGTTTTACAAGCAACAACTTGCTGAGAGCACCAACTCTCTAGTTTCTTTAGCACCCACTAGAAGGAAGCACCAACTCCCTGAGTGTTCCAACACCAACTAGATGGAGCACCAAATTCCAGTCACACATGCACCAAACTGTATAACAGAGAACAATAGTTCTCCCTTGCACCACCCTGCCACCCTGGTTTTTTCTGGCTGCAACCAGATGGAAGCTACAACTCCCTGTGTTTATGAAACCACTTGAAACTATAAGGACACCAATCCTCCCAAGCACCTCCCTACCACCCTGAAATCTAAATCTTTGCTTTTTACAACTTTATCACATTGATACAACATTTATCTATGGCTTACCAGTCTCATCATTGTTCTGCTACACTGCTCTTCTTTGCCTGCATCAATGTCTCTCTCTCCTCGCATCTGTTGCGCTTTCTGTTCTTCTCTCAAATATGCATTTATGTTCCTTGCTTCTTCTATTCTTCAGCTCCTGCACACCACATGCTTCTACCCACATGAATCACACTCAACAACAACCCTCATGTCTTCTCTTTTCTGCGTTTTTATACTCTCTATGCACCTTCTACATACCTCATGCACAATGCCTCTGCATGCTCTTTACATTGTCACTGTTCTTCCGTATAAGTTGTTCACTACAGATCTTCCTCACTCCTACATAGCTCAACAATAGAATCACTTCACTTCTCTGTTCTGCATGCTTTTCTCACGTCAAGCCATCGCCTGATCATCATGGAAACTCTTCATCTTCTCTGGCAGTTTTGTTCTCTACGAGTTCATCATCAGTGGTCGTTATGCTGAGATTCCTTATCTTCTCTGGTAGTCAAGACTCTTTTTCTTCTTTGTCAATTACAACTAGTCAATTATGGATTTTTTAGCTTCTAAGCCCCTTCCTTCATGTGACCACCGACGGTGACCAATCGCCTAATCAAAAAGTCGCTTCACAATTTATGCCTAGTGAGCGCTGGCTCCTTTTCATGATATGACCTTGGGCTATGAGCTTCATGTGACCATGTGATTGTGGGTGCATCTAAAGGTGGTTTAGACCAAATTTCTTTTCGCCACGCAATTCGCCACAAGCCTCCACGCATCCTTTCTCCAAAACCGTGGTTTCAATTGTGGCCTAAGCATGTTCTGGACTCGCAATGGAGCACGATTGTTGATCTCATGATCTTGATGGTGCTCCTGAATGGACGATTCAGATCTATCCTCTCAAGTCTGTGGACCAGATCTCTCCTTCCTCCATCAACGGCTGAGATTTACTCTGTGATCCAGGCTCCGTGATATTCAAGTCTCAAACCCTGTTGATGTGTACTGGATATCTTTCAGAATGGAAGATCTGCTAACATCTGTCCTTTTCAATCGTTGGCTCTTCCTTCTTTCCTTTTTCCACGCGCAATCCTTAGTCTCAACGGTTAGATGACATGTGTACTTGCTGACATGGTTTCCCATATGCCCTTTGTTGATGTGGTCTACCACATTTCCTTGAGGATGAGATTTGTTGATGTAGATCTCCCTGATCTAATGGTCATTGTCTGATCTCCAGATCCGACGGTTGACAGAACTTCCTATTCCAGGAATTTCAAAACTCAAACCTTGGTTTCTTTTGTACAACAAAAACTCCCAGAGTTGATGATCTGCATAGACCTGTCTCCTTGATTCTATGATCAAGATATCCTCTGCGAATCCGGCCTTCGGGACTTCGACACTTCGGCCTTTGGACTTTGTTGTGCCAGATCAATGGTCCACGCTCTCCCTTTGATCGACGGTTGTGATCAAATTACGAGTTCGTGTGTCAAGTGTTTGGACATGAGCCAACCCTGACTCTTCTAACTCCTGATATCCAAAATACTCTAGATCAACGTCCCACAACCCTCTATGATCCAACGGTCCTAATCTTATCAAGACTTCACGTTTTGTGAAGTTGGAGGACTACTCACCTCCCTTCTCCCGACTCCCAATTTTTTGAAACTTGCTCTAGATCAATGACCCATAGTCCTTTGTGATCCAATGGTCCAGAGAATATCGAGATTTCACATTTCACGAAGTTGGAGGACTACTCACTTTTGACTTTTCCAGTTCACGAGTCAAGGAAATGAGGATCTCTTGCCACGTGTCCTCTAGATCCAACGGTTCATATCTCATCACGATTTCACATTTTATGGAGTTGGAGGATGGCTCTCGTCCATTATCCTCTTCGCAGTTATAATGGATCTGACGACTATTGTTCCTCGATGCTCAGATCCAACGGATCAGATCTGTACTTCTCTTCTGCGCTTCCTCTGGTCACTGGACTCTGATCTAACGAACATTAGGTATTTAGGATTGGTGATCCAACGGGCATTGTCGCTCCTCCTCCTGAGCTTTGGCTTTCTCAAATCTCTAAGTTTCAAAGACCACAACCTATGATCCTTCTGTGAAGCTTGATGTATGGGATCTCATTTGCACATCTCAGAATGTTATCTCTCCTGAGCTTTGATCTATGTTCTTGTTTTTCCATCAATGCACACTCTGATCTTGCCATAAATGACAAGCACACTCTACTTGTAAACATGCCAAAAATCTCCCCCTTTGGCATTGATGGCAACCCTAAAAGGCTATGCTATTCTCCAACTATAGCATCTAGACCACACCTTTTCTCCCCCTTTCACATCAATGTCAAAGAAAACATGCTCCCCCTGAGTTGTTGCAGTATTTGTCGGAGGTATCATATATTCAACCAATACATACTCCCCCTGATAGGATGAACCCTCTTAGGTTGATAATGGGGTTACGCCCAACTTCTGGCGTAGATACTCGAACTGAGGTTTTGCAAGTGGTTTAGTGAAGATATCAGCAATCTGATCTTTGGACGGAATATAATGCAAAGCAACACCATGTTGTTCACTTGTTCCCTCAAGAAGTGATACTTGATGGGTATATGCTTGGTCCTGGAGTGAAATACATGGTTCTTTGACAGACTGATTGCACTGGTATTATCACAATGAATTGGGATCGATGCAATGTATTTTACCTCCAAGTTTGCAAGTGTCTGAATCATCCACAATACTTGGGTACAACATGTGGTAGATGCAATGTATTCAACTTCTGTAGTTGATAAGGAAATGGAACCTTGCTTCTTGCCTAACCATGATACAAGGGAATCTCCTAAAAAGAATTAACCTCCACTCGTGATTTTCCTTTCATCCACGCAGTTAGCCCAATCAACATCTGAATAGACTGATAGTTGACAATTATGATTTCTAGGATACCATAGGCCATAGTCCATTGTTCCTTTCAAGTATCTAAATATTATTTTGACAGCTAACAAATGACTCTGTTTAGGTGCAGCCTGATACCTTACTACCATGCCAACAACATGCATTATGTCTGGATGGGATGTTGTGATGTATAATAGGCTGACTATCATAGACCTATATGAACTCTGATCAACATCAGGTGAATCATCATCCTTGCTTAACTTGCATCCAGTGACCATAGGTGTGCTCATAGGTTTAGAATATTCCATTTGAAACCTTTTCAACATTTCTCTTAGATATTTTTCTTGAGAAATAAATATTCCTTCAGACCTATGAGTAATTTGTAGGCCAAGAAAAAATGGTAGTTCCCCTATCATAGACATTTCGAATTCAGACTACATGGAAGAAGCAAACCATTTTACCAATGAAGCATTATTACTACCGAAGATGATGTCATCTACATAAACCAACACAATGAGCAGATCATTACCCTATGTTTTGATATATAGATTGTTGTCAATTGTTCCTCTCTTGAACCCTTTGTCTTGTAGATATGTATCCAGTCTGTGATACCAGGCACGAGGAGATTGTTTTAGCCCATATAAGGATTTCTTCAGCTTGTAGACAAAGTCAGGGTTATCTAAAAGTTGGAAAGCCTCTGGTTGTTCCATATGGACTTCTTCTTTTAGATATCCATTTAGAAAAGATGACTTGACATCCATTTGGTAGACTTTAAATTGTTTATGGCAAGCATAGGCAAGAAACATTCTAATAGATTATAATCTTGCTACAGGCACAAATGTTTCATCAAAGTCCAGTCCTTCTATTTGAGCATATCCTTTGCAGACCAATATAGCCTTATTTCTTACAATATTCATTGCTCATTCATCTTATTTTTGTAGACCCATTTGGATCCTATTACATTTTTATTTGTTGGCCTAGGAACGAGTTCCCAAGTGTCATTCTTTTCAATCTGGTCCAGTTCCTCATTCATTTATTCTAACCAATTTACATCTTCATTGGATTCATTGAATTTCTTGGGTTCCATCATGGATATGAAGGCCATATGTGATTTCTCGCTGTCTTTGATTATCCTTCTCCTGGTTTGTACACCTTTGTCTTTCTCACCAATTGTTTGACTTTTAGGATGATTCTTTTGAGTAATTATGGAGGAAGGATTTGATGTTGATTGTTGTCCCGACTCTTCTTGTCTGGGTGTCTCTTCTCCATTTGATTCTTGGACCTTTTCATCTTTCATTTCAGCTATGTCCTCTATAGTAGGATCAATATTGCTCACCTCTCTTTTTGGGACTCCTTCATCAACCTTTAAATCAATGAAATCAACTAATTTATGCAATCTTTTATTAAAGCATCTATATCCTTTACTATTGGTAGCATATCCTAAGAAGATGCCTTCATCAACCATGTCATCATACTTGCCAAGGTTTTCATTATTATTCTTTATGTAGCACTTACTCCCAAAGACTTTGAAGTGTTTGATTGAAGCAGGTCTTCCATACCATAGTTCATAAGGGGTCTTGTCACTATGTGCTCTGAGGTGGGCCATGTTAAGAATATGGACTGATGTGTGTATTTCTTCTACCCAGTAAGTTTGACCAATGTTCTTCTCATTCATCATTGACCTGGCCATTTGTTGAACTGTTCTGTTTTGCCTCTCAACTACTCCATTTTGTTGTGGAGTTCCTAGGATTGTGCATTCTCTCTTGATCCCATGTTTATCATAGAATTCCTTGAACTCACTTGACATAAATTCTACTCCTCTGTCTGATCTTACTGCATTTAACCTCTTGTTTGTTTGATTCTCAATTAAAGCCTTAAATATTTTAAATTTCTCAAATACTTCATCTTTTTCTTTGAGAAAAGCAACCCAAGTCTGGAGTAATCATCAATGATCAACATAAAGTAGTTTTCCTTCCCTATGCCTTCCTGTCTTGATGGTCCACATAAATCCATATGAACTAATTGGAGTGGTTTCTCTATTGAAGTAGAGCTCTTAGATTTAAATTGTGTCCTAGTTAGCTTTCCTACTTGGCGGGGTTTACACACAGAGTCTTGTGGCTTTGATATTCTTGGAAGATCTTTTACTGTTTTTGAGCTTGATTAAGTTGTCAAAGTTTAGATGTCCAAGTCTCCTATGCCATAACCACCTTTCATCATTTTTTCTTAGATGACATTATTCTTTATCTTCTTTCAACACATATACATTGTTTTATGTCCTTATGCCTTTAGCCACCACTTGTCCCGAGTTTACAGGATTTATCATACAATCCTTGGAAGTGAACACCACTTCACATCCTCTGTCACACATTTGACTTACACTGATAAAATTGTGTTTCAGCCCATCCACAAGTAGAAAATCCTGGGCTTTTCCTTTACCATTACTCAAACTTACCATCCCTTTACCCTGGATTTTACCGGGTTCATCATTTCCAAAGGTTACATTTCCTGTTTTTCTTTTATTTATAGACATAAACTTATCCTTGTCTCCGATCATGTGCTTGGAATATCCATTGTCTATATACCAGGGGTCTTTTTGTTTTTGAGTTGAAAGTACTAGACCACATTTTTCACTGTCTTTCTTTTTCCATGTGTTGGCATTTCTAGCTACAGAATTTATCCTTGGATCTGCCTTGTACTTCTTCAAATGGCAGTTTGTAGATTTGTGGCCGAAGTTATGATAGTTATAACATTTGAGTTCATTGTTCAGTAGGTCAAATTCATTGGTGCTACGTTGTCTGTTCATTGGTTGCTTAGTTCTATGTTGTAAAGATTGTCTATTTCTTGACCTCCTCAGTTGCATGTCTCTAAACTTAATTTGACAGTTTACAATATTCTGACCAAAATTAGAACAGTAAAAAAAATAGCCACAAAAGAAATTTTGGTACCTGAAGGACGACCTTCTTCTTGGCATTTGTTGCTCCATCTTTAGATCTCTTTTTTTTTATCAAGGATCATCTTGTCTTTATTAGCTTTAGGTGACAAAGTACTCTCATGGTCTGACTGTTTGCTAACTTGGAACTTGATCATATTTATTGGCTCTTTACTTTATGGTTGTTTGTTGCTTTAACCATTTACATAACCTACACCAGTATTCAACAATGGAGATATCTATTTTCTCAGAATGTCATTTAGTTCTATTGTGGCTTTAATGCTTGGAAGGTTTTGAAGATACAATGTGTTAAACCTCTCCATCTCTTTTTTGGTTTTTACTACCTCTTCTTCCAAGGCTTCACATCTTTCCTTCTTTTTTGATAACTGTTGTTTCATAATGTCCTCTATTTTCTTTGCATGTTCTAATTCCACTTTTAGCAGGGCAAAGTCTTCATTAGGTTCTTTATTAGCAATTGTTTTTTCTTTTTCTTCTTAGATCTGAGTCTAGCGATTTCTTCTAGAGCACTGATCAGTTCTCCTTCCAAGTCAACCACAGCTTCTTCATCATCAACATTAATTCTTGTGCTTTTATTATCATAATCCTCTTGGGACATAAGCATAAAGTCATTAACCTTATCTTCACACGAGGAGTCACTATCCGTGTCTTCTGAAGAGTCATCATTGTTTACACATAAACTTTTCTTTTTACCAAATCTCTTGGGTTTAAACTTCTTTTCTCCTTCAGAATTTTGATCATGCTTCTTGTGTGGACACTTAGATGCAAAGTGACCTATCTTTCCATAGTTAAAAAATTTGAAGGGAAAATTGCCTTGGTACTTACTTGATCCTTTCTTTAGTCTTCTCACAAATTTTTCTTCAATTTCATCAGGCTCAGAATCCTCATTCTTATTATCTTTAAATGATGCTTCTATAGAAGTGGATTTATCTTTACCTATCTCATTTCATATGCAGTCAAAATTCCTAGAATTTGATCAAAAGGCAACATTTTTAGATCATTAAGTTCATCTATAGTAGATACCTTTGGGTTGAACCTATATGGAAAAGATCTTAAAATCTTCTAGACTAAAACTACATCTTCAAACTTCTCACCAAGACTCTTCATGGCGTTCGCTAGTTCTTCAACTCTCAGAAAGTAATTCCCAACAGTTTAATCCTCTTTCATCTTTAGTTGTTGAAACTATAATATGTAGGTTTGAAGCTTGGAATCCTTTACCTTCTCATTACCTTCATAACTGCTAATGAGTTTGTCCCACATTTCTTTGGCAATTTCTAAGTGAATAACTTTTACAAATTATGCTTATGCCAGCCCACTCAAAATAGCATTCTCCTTAGCATTGAAGCTGATTTCTAGCTTGTCATCCTTATTAGCTAGTACAACTGGCTTTACATAACCAGTCTCTACCACATCTTAGACATCTGCACCTAGAGCCATTATGTAGGTTCTCATCCTAACTTTCCAAAAGACAAAGTTTGTTCCATTGAACAGAGGGGCCTTATTGGTTTAAATTCCTTCATGGATTGACATGTTTAATCTTACTGATCTACCTTTAAATAAAAGGAACTGGCTCTGATACCAATTGTTGGACAACTGAGAGGGGGGGGGGGGTGAATCAGTTGTTACTGTGCTTAAACAATTATGCCCTTTTTAAACTCTTTACAGAAAACCTAATGACGATCACAATGATGCAGGGAAGTAAGAAATAGAATATTAAACATCAATCACACACATGAAATATAAAGAGATGTATATTTCCTGAGGAAACCCATAAAGGGAAAAATCTCTTCTTCTTGATATCATAAGTAATCTTTATTTTATTTACATTATCATTCTTATGAGCTCCCACTCCTCTTGAGGATACAACCTCTATTTTACAAGTAGCAACTTGCTGAGATCATCAACTCTCTGGTTTCTCTAGCACCCACTAGAAGGAAGCACCAACTCCCTGAGTGTTCCAACACCAAATGGATGAAAGCACCAACTTCCACTCACACAAGAACTAACCTGTATAACATAGAACAATAGTTCTCCCTTGCACCACCCTACCACCCTGGTTTTTTCTGGCTGCAACAATATGGAAGCTACAACTCTCTGTGTTCAAGCACCCACTTGAAACTCTGAGGACACCAATGCTCCGAAGAACCTCCCTACAACCCTGAAATATAAATATTTTCTTTTTACAACTTTATCACAGTGATACAACATTTATCTATGGCTTACCAGTCTCATCATTGTTCTACTACAGTGCTCTGCTTTGCCTGCATCAGTGTCTCTCTCTCCTCACGTCTGTTGTGCTTTCTATTCTTCTCTCGAATATGCGTTTATGTTCCTTGTTTCTTCTACGCTTCATCTCCTGCACACCACATGCTTCTACCCACATGAATCACACTCAACATAAGCCCTTATCTCTTCTCTGTTCTTCTTTTTTATACTTTATGTGCACCTTCTGCATACCTCATACGAAATGCCTCTGCATGCTCTTTACAACGTCACTGTTCTTCCCTAGAGGTTTTTCACTGCAACTCTTCCTCACTCCTTCATAGCTCGACAACAGAATCACTTCACTTCTCTATTTTGTATGCTTTTCTCACGTCGAGTCATCTCCCAATCATCATGGCAACTCTTCATCTTCTCTAGCGGTTATGTTCCCTGTGAGTTCATCATCAGTGGTCGTTATGATGAGATTCCTTAGCTTCTCTGGCAGTCGAGACTCTTCATCTTCTCTATCAGTCACAACTAGTCAATTATGGCTTCTTTGGCTTCTAAGCCCCTTCCTTCATGTGACCACCGACAATGACCAATCACCTAATCAAAAAGGCGCTTCCACAATAGAGCACGACCATTGATCTCACGATCTTGACAGTGCTCCTGAACGGATGGTTCAGATCTGTCCTCTCAAGTCTGTGGACCAGATCTCTCCTTCCTCCATCAATGATTGAGATTTACTCTATTATTCGGGCTCCATGAGATTCAAGTCTCAAACCCTGTTGATGTTGACTGGATATCTTTCGGAATGGAAGATATGTTGACATTTGTCCTCTTCAATCGACGACTCTGCCTTCTTTCCTTTGTCCACGCGTGATCCTTAGTCTTAACAGTCAGATGACATGCGTACTTGCTGACATGGTTTCCCATACGCCCTTTGTTGATGTGGTCTGACACATTTCCTTGACGACGAGATTTGTTGATGTAATCTACTAACATAGATCTCCCTGATCTAAAGTCATTGTTTGATCTCCAGATCCGACGGTTGACGAAACTTCGCATTCCAGGAATTTCAAACCTCAAACCTTTGTTTCTTCCATACGACATTCTCCCGGAGTTGATGATCTGCATACACCTCTCTCCCTGATTCTACGATTAGGATATCCTCTGCGAATCCAGCCTTCGGGACTTTGACACTTCGACCTTTAGGATTTCGTCATGCTAGATCAATGGTCCATGCTCTCCCTTTGATCGACGGTTGTGATCAAATCGCGAGTTTGCATGTCAAGTGTTTGGACATGAGCCAACCCTGACTCTTCCAACTCTTGATATCCGAAATACTTTAGATCAATGGCCCACAACCCTCTGTGATCCAACGGTATAGATCTTATCGGGACTTCACGTTTCGTGAAGTTGGAGGACTACTCACCTCCCGACTCCCGACTCCCAATTTTCCAAAACTTGCTATAGATCAACAACCCACAACCCTCTGTGATCCAATGGTCCAGATCTTATCATTATTTCACGTTTTGTGAAGTTGAAGGACTACTCACCTTTGACTTTTCCAGATTGCGAGTTAGTGAAATGTTGATCTCTTGCCACGTGTCCTTTGGATCCAATGATTCATATCTCATCGTGATTTCTCATTTTGAGGATTTGGAGGATGGCTCTCATTCATTATCCTCTTCACATTTATACTGGATCCAACGGTTGTTATTTTTCGATGCTCAGATCCAACGAATTAGATCTATACTTCTCCTCTGCGCTTCCTTTGGTCACTGGACTTTGATCTAACATACATCAGGTATTCAGGATTGGTGATCCAATGACCATTGTCGCTCCTCCTCCTAATCTTTGGCTTTCTCAAATCTATAAATGTCAAAGACCACGACCTCTGATCCTTCTGTGAGCCTTGATGTATGGGATATTGTCTGCGCATCTCAGAACGCTAAATCTCTTGAGCTTTGATCTCTGTTCCTATTTTTCCATCGATTCACACTCTGATCTTGCCATCAATGACAAGCACACTCTGCCTGTAAACATGCCAACATTCCCCACTTCAAATTCCCTTTCACTCTGATATTGATCTACTTGTTGCTTCATTCTATTTTGGGCCATAACGAAGTTGTCCTTCAATAGTTTGAGAACCTCTTGTTGGTTCCCTATGTGGTTTTCCACTACTTCAACATTTGTAGTCCCTTTATGATGTGATGGATGGAGGGTGATATCCATAAAGTTCCAAAAATGGGTTACTTTTTTATTAGGTATGGAAGGATGTGTTGTACCACCATTCTTCCAAGGGAAACCACTTGACCCATTATTTTTTTTATCATATTCAAAGCAAAGAAGATATCCTTCTAGACATTTATTCACAATCTCATTTTTCCCATCGGATTGAGGATGGTAAGATTAGATGTGAACCAATTGAAAACCCAAACAAGAAAATAATTCAATCCAAAATTTTCCAGTGAAAATGTAATATACCTAGGGAGGTAATATGGGAGGTATCCAATGGGAATGAGGCCATTCAATGTAAGGTGGACTAGGTATGTAATATACCTAGGGAGGTAATATGGGAGGTACCCAATGGGAATGGGGTCATTCAATGTAAGGTGGACTAGGTCCACCATGGTATTAAATAAGGCCCACTATGGTAGTTGGATATAATAAATGGGTATTTAGAAATAATAAATGGACTTTATAGAAGATACCTACTCTAGAATGTTCCTAGAAGATAAAGAATGCTATAAAAGAATATGTAAGAAATGCATTTTACATGGTGAATAATATTGTTGATGTACAAGCAAGTATTGCCTAAGGACTTTTATCCTTCCTTAAGGATTAATGTATGGTGTTACCCTACCTCAATGGTTTTCTATATTCTTGTGTTTAGTGTTATGGTGAATGGTTTTGGTGTTATTTTTTGTTATTATATGAGCATATTTGCAGATATAGTATTGGTATACAACATTTGGTATTAGAGCTCTTTCCTTAGGCAAGGAAGGGAAGAAATTTTGGTTATTTTTTGCAGAAATGTTTTACCAAAAAATGGGGCGATGCACCTCAAGCTTATATTTGAGACTTTCTACTCCAAATTTTTAGAAATAAATTGGATATTTTGCTTCCTCTTAGAAAAATACCCAATTTAAAAAAGAAAAACACCATAAATGGAGTCCGGGAAGTAAAGTTATGAGCATTTTAAATTCGACATTTTTTAAGGGTTTTTCCGAAGAAAAAAAAAAAAAAAGTGATTTTTTGCAGTAAGTTATTTTTAAACCCTAGTTTACTTTGGGGGTTATGGAAAACATGTTGTTTTTTTATGGAAAATATAATGGTCCTAGTATTGAAGAATTCATAAAATACAGGAAGTCATTTTGGACTAAGAATTGGAAATATTGGGTAGATTTTAATTTAAAAGGTGATGTAGTTGTTTGGTATAGATCATTTAACCATAGTGAGATGATGACACTCTCCAATGAAGAATTTGAAAAAGTATTGTTAGAAAAGTGGTCTAAATCCAAGAATAAGGATAAGGAAAGCACCAAGGGTTTATTTTCATGTGGAAATTCTATACTACAAGTTCAGGGTTGTCTTCATAAATCAAATGTCATTATTTGTATTAACCCTAGTTGCCAACACAATTTTATCAATGTTCAGTTGGTTAATAGATTGCAAGTTCCTGCAAAGAATATTCAAAGCACATACATTGCGGGTGAAAATGTTCAACTTTTTAAAGACATGAATATTACCATGGATATATATGTGTTAAATTTTGATTTTCATGTTATAGATATGGTAGATATGGATATTGTTTTGGGATATCCTTGGATAGAATTAATTGGTACAGTTAATATTAATGTGCAAAATAATTTTTTGAAGTTGTGATACAAGAAAAATAAAATCACAATGAAGGATGTGTCTCTTAGTAAGTCAGAAGGCCCCACGACGATCAAAACAAAATTTATTGTAGAGTCCAAAGGGGTTCAGAGGTCAAGTTTACAAAAGTGGATGAAGCAAAGCCCTAGGAAGAAAACAGTAAAGAAACTAAGGATGTTATTGACTCCAAGGCACAAGGGGTTGAAGATTTGAAGAAAAAGGAACAAATTCCAACAATTGTTGTATATTTCCATCCACATCATATCGTGAAACAACAATCATCACGACAATGGTGTGAGCATCCACACACTTATGCACCAGTGAGAAACCAAAAAGGACACCAATCAAGAGGTGCATGGAGGACTACCAGCACTGCATGAAGACATCAAGCTCGAGCAACAATCCCATGGAAAAATAGGCATGATGTGGCGCAAGCTCAAGGTGGCAAGGTGGTAGTTGGACATCCTATTCATATTCTATTAGGATGGATGGATGGGTGTACTTGGCACCAGTTGGCCACAATTCTCAGTCGGTCATATCGTATGGTCTCTTCTCATGTTCCAGGGATGAAACATGCTTAAGGGGGGTGAAATGTAATATACCTAGGGAGGTAATATGGGGGGTAATATGGGAGGTACCCAATGGGGATGGGGACATTCAGTGTAAGGTGGACTAGGTCCACCATGGTAGTAAATAAGGCCCACTATGGTAGTTGGATATAATAAATGGGTAGTTAGAAATAATAAATGGACTTTCTAGAAGATACCTGCTCTAGAATGTTCCTAAGAGATAGAGAATGCTATAAAAGAATATGTAGGAAATGTATTTGACATGGTCAAGAATATTGTTGGTGTACAAGCAAGTACTGCTTGAGGAGTTTTATCCTTCCTTAAGGATTAATGTATGGTGTTACCCTACCTCAAGGGTTTTCTATATTCTTGTCTTCAATGTTATGGTGAATGGTTTTGGTATTATTTCTTGTTATTGTATGAGCATATTTGTAGATATAGTATTGGTACACAACAAAAAATTGGATCTCTGTCACTTACAATAATCTTAGGGAATCCATGTAGCTTTTGAATTGTTTCCATGAATGTTGCGGCTATTATACTTGATTTAAAAGGATGAGAAAGAGAGCAAAAATAGACATACTTTGTCATTTGATCCACTACTACCATGATGACAATGTTTCATTCATATTTGGGTAAACCTGTAATAAAATCCATTGAAACTTCTTCCCAACGTTGACTTGGTATAGCTATGGTTGTAGGAGACCTAACATCTTAATTGTCTCTCCCTTATTCTGTTGGCAGACCACACATTCAAACACAAACGTTTGAACATCAGTTTTAATACCTTCTTAGAAAAAATCCTTCTTGATCATGTGGTAAGTTTTCAAGAACCCTGAATGTCCTCCTATAGGAGAAGTGTGCAATTACAAAAGGACATTTTATTTGAGTTGAGAATTCTTACATAAATATAGACAATCTTGGTACCATAGAAAATCATCCTTCCATACAAATTTATCTAATGAATTTGGTTCCTCTTTTTGTTCTTGAATGATATTGCACACCTATTGATCTAGGTGTCATTCTATTATTGTTTCTTCTACCCAATCAGATTGCATAATAGAAAATAGCACATAATGAATCCTCTCTTTCTTCTTCTTTCCTTGAAAATGAATCTGTCACAATATTTTATTTTATTTTTTTCTAGATAATTTTAAAGTCATAACCTAGCATATTTGTAACCCATTTTTGTTGATCTTGTGAATATAATCATTTCTCTAAGAAGTACTTCAAACTATTATGATCATTTTTTTCTTTTAAGTGTCTTCCTATTAGGTAAGGGCATCATTTCTTAACTGCATGTAGTATGACCAACATTTCTTTTTCATAAAGGGGTTTGAGTAAGTTTTTTACTTTAAGTTGGATTCTTTCAAAGGCAATGAGCCTTCCTTATTGCATTAAAAATGCACCAATGCCATGGCCTGAGGCATCACACTCCACGATAAATGTTTTTGTGAAGTAAGGTGTGGTCAGGAAAGGAGTTGTATACATAGCCTCCTTAAGTTTTTCAAAAGATTTGGTTGCTTCCCGAGTCCAATAAAATGCTTCTTTCTTTAATAATGTTGTTAGAGGTGTTGTTATTTGACCATATTTCTTGAAAAACGTGCAGTACAATATCTTGTCAATCGTAAGAATACTCTAAGTTTCTTCAAGGTTTTGGGAATTGGTCATTCACTCATAGCTTTAATTTTGTTAAGGTCCACCTTTAAACCTTCATGAGATACAATATTACCCAAGTATTCCACTTCTTGAACCCCAAAGGAACACTTGGAAGGATTTGCATAAATTTGTTTCTCTTCCAATAGTTGTAATATTATGTCAACATGTTGTACATTCTCTTCCCAAGAATATTTGATGTACATTAGTATGTCATCAAAAAATACAAACACAAGTTTTCTAAGGATGGGTTTAAACAGAATCCATCAAGCTTTGATATGTTGAAGGTGCATTAGTAAGTCCAAATGACATAACCATAAACACATAATGACTTTCAGAAATTCTGATTTGATGATATCTTGAATGAAGATCCAACTTAGTAAAGAAATTTTCTCCATGCAATTCATCTAATAATTCATCAATGATGGGAATAGGAAACTTATATTTGATGGTCATTTTGTTGAGTTGTCTATAATATGGACACATATGCCATGAACCATCCTTTTTTCATAACCATCACTACTAGTGAAGAGAAATAACTTTGACTAGGTTGAATGATGTTGGCCTCTAACATTTCTTGGATCATACATACAAGCTCACTCTTCTATGCATATGGATACCTATAAGGTCTAATGTTAGGTGGAACACTTCCTGGTTGCAAATGAATAGCATGGTCATGATATCAAGCAGTTGGAAGATCATTAGGCATCTCTCTAAATACCTTGGATTTATTGTTGATAACTATTTGGAGATCCACTGGAACAGAGGATATGGATGTTTGAACATCTAGTGAGCACAATTGTACAATTACACCATGGTGTCCCTTTTTTATTAATTTTGTCATTCTATTAGAGATTATCACTTTAGAGTGTTTCCCTTGGATACCTCTATGCTCAATTTCCTTGCCTTCTCAGGAAAATCTCATGAAGAGATCTTGAAAATTAAGGGCCATTGTTCCCAATGATTGTAACCATTAGACCCCTAATACAAAATTAGCACCACCGATTTGGATGGAAATCATGTGACTATCCAGTAAATACTCCCCCATATTGAGATTAATATTATGGAACTTACTGTCGACCAAGGTAGGGGCAATCACAAATGTTTATGGGCCTTAGATACCACAGGACAAAGAAAGCTTCCTGAAAAGGATAACTCACATCGGAATGTTTCTGAGCACACCCAACTGGGTCCTGGGAGGAGACTTCAACATGATTCTGACTTTGGAGGAGAAAACCGACAACACCAAATGGCTGGAGAAAGATAATGGTAAGTTCCAAACCCTTATTAAATACCTAAATCTAGTAGATATAGAAGCTCGAAATGGCATTTTCACCTGGCCCAACCAAAGATCGGGACATCAGTAGGTGGCATGCAAAATAAACCTCTTCCTTGTAGTGGAAACCCTGCTAGAAGAGGACCCTAGCCATAGAGGCCAACATTCTTCCAAAAACCAGCTCAGAACACTAGCCCATCTCATTTTGCCTAGACATTGGAGCAACACTAGAATTCAAACCTTTTCGTTTTGAGAAGTTCTGTTTCTACCACCCTGACTTCTAGCGGCTAGAAAAGTCTTGGTGGGCTTAGGAATAAATAGAGCATGACACCTACATGTATAAGTTCCAGAAACGCCTCAAAAAATTCAAGCAACTTCTGAAGATTTGGAGTAAAAACATTTGGGAACATATTCTAGCGCATGCAGGAAATCGAAAGAAGATTGGAAGCTCTGCAACGAACCTTCATCTTAAGAACCAGGACCACAAATTTAATGAAGGAAGAGGAGGAGCTTCAAACGAAATCAGAAAAATGGAAAAAGCAAGAAGAAATCATGTGGCATCAGAAATCCAGGGTTCAATGGATTAAGGAGGGTGAGAGGAACACCAAGTTCTTCCACAAAGAAATGGTGCATCGCAGATGCATCAATAGGATGGCTCAGCTAGAGGATGCTCAAGGTAACCCCATCAAAGAACACAACCAAATTGTCGAAGAACTAAACACCTACTATAAGGAGCTCCTTATAGAAACCAATGAGGACAGGGAGGAAGCAATTCAAAAGATAACTAGGCACATACCCTCACTGGTAACTCAAGAGAAGAATGAAGCCTTAATGAGGCCCATCACCCAAGAAGAAGTGGACCATGCAGTCAAGGAAATGCCCTCAGAGAAAGTGCCTGGTCCAGACGGCTTCACCACTGATTTCTTTCATCATTGTTGGGATCTAATCAGGGAAGAGGTGTTGGCCCTCAACCAAGTTTTATGAAAATGTTGGTCGTGTTTGACCATTTTGGGGACTTCGACAGGCTAGTCGAAGACGGAGTGCCCAGGCGAAGCGAAGATCGCGGGATCTCGCCCTTTTTGTGGGCTTTTTGGGTTTTAGGGTTTATGTAACGGGTATGGGATGTTGTCCCATGGGTCTTACCCATGTTTAGGCCCTTTTTGTAATGTATAAATAAGTAGTTAGGCGATGTAAGAAGTAGTTACTAGTCATTAATCAGCTTAGTGCATGAACGTGTTAAGGTTTGCAGAGCTAAGTGCGAATGTTGTGTAAGATGTTTTGTGCACGAACTGTGTAAGTCTTTGTGTTGTGACCTAACTCGGGGAAGGAGGATCTGGCGAGGTGCACACAGATATCCTGTCCTATGCGGATTTGGATTTTTGGTTTGGAGCATGTAAGAAGATTGGAAGATCCTAATAAAGAAGAGAAGAGTTGGTAGACATAGCCCCACACTAGGGTGAACCACGTATATCCTATGTTATTGTGATTTTTACAATGTGTTCATGGTGTTTATTCTTTTAATTGCTTAGTGTTGATTGATGAATGCATATGATGTAGTATCTTAGTGCTTAATAATGTCAATGAATGCTAGATTTGAGTTAATGTTATGTGATAAGTGAATGAAAGTATTATATCTCGGTTAATACTATGTTGTTCTGTAACAAGGGTTTAACCTACAATGTGAATAAGGGTTAAGAGACCAATGAATGTTAGTTTCTAAATGCTTTGTTAAGTATTGTGATCATAGATCTGTGTCCCAGCCAGGTTGTAGACACTTGAGTCCCGCAACCCCCCCTGCCTCTACCTCGGGTGAGACTTCATCTGCTTTGCAGGTGTTTCCTAAAGGGCCGATAGTTAGGGATTTGTTGGTGCATTGTTGAAGCATTGAACCCTGGGTATGCCCCTGTGCTAACAAATGGGCACTCTACAAGAAGTGAGAGATCAAAGGGAAGAAACTTCTAGGAGTGCAGTCGAAAGAATCAAGGCATTGGCCTCAGAATGTAAGCAATTAAGTAACAAAAGTGTGTAGACCTATGAGTGCCTTGCAAAAGACTCGGAGCTGAGGAGACTGGAGGCACAACTCCAAGAGGCGAAGCAATAGGAATCAACAGTGAAATCACAACTGAAGAAGCTTACGGTCGTTGAAAAGATGAAGAGACCGCAGCAGCAGCGCACAGTTCCGGAGTAGGTCATTGCCATTCAGAATAGAGTGATGAAGGTGCTACAGTGACTTCAGCCAGTGCAAGACAAATCCTACACCCTCTTTGAAGAGATCGAGGGAAAAGGATCACAGTTGGAATAGGTGGTCGCAGCAGTGGAACAACGCCTGGAAGGCCCTATCACCGAACAAGTCATTCAGGAGTTTCCCGAGTAGGAGGCTCTGGAAAAGCAACAAGTCGAGGCAGCTCAAGGCCTTAGAAGTATTATTGCCCAAATTAGAGTGACTCGGGATGAGTCACAGGTGAGTGTTGGGGGCCTGTTGGCCCTCAACCAAGTTTTGTGGAAACGTTGGTCATGTTTGACCATTTTTGGGATTTTGACAAGCTGGTCAAAGACGAAACACCCAGGAAAAGCGGAGATTGCGGGATCTCACCCTTTTTGCAAGATTTTTGGGTTTTAAGGTTTATGTAATAGGTATGGGATGTCGTCCCATGGGTATTACCCATGTTTAGGCCCTTTTTGTAATGTATAAATAAGTAGTTAGGCAATGTAAGAAGTAGTTACTATTCATTGATCGACTTAGTGCATGGCTAGTTAGCTTTGTGCACGGACATGTTAAGGTTTTCAGAGCTAAGTGTGAGTGTTGTGTAAGAAGTTGTGTGCATGAACTGTGTAAGGCTTTGTGTTGTGACCTAACTCGGGGAAGGAGGATCTGGCAAGGTGCGCACAGATCTCCTATCCTATGCGGAGTTAGCTTTGTGTCTTGGTGCATGTAAGAAGATTGGAAGAGCCTAATAAAGAAGAGAAGAGTTGGTGGACGTAGCCCCACACTAGGGTGAACCACGTATATCCTATGTTATTGTGCTTTGTGAAATGTGTTCATGGTGTTTATGATTTTAATTTCTTAGTGATGATTGATGAATGCATCTGATGTAGTAGCTTAGTTATTAATAATGTGAATGAATGCTAGATTTGAGATAATGTTATGTGAGAAGTGAATGAAATTATTAGATCTTGGTTAATATTGCGATGTTCTGTAACAAGGGTTTAACCTGCAATGTGCATAAGGGTTAAGAGACCAATGAATGTTAGTTTCTAAGTGCTCTGTTAAGTATTGTGATCACAGATCTGTGTCCCATCTAGGTTGTAGACATTTGAGTCCTGCAACCCCCCTGCCTCTACCTCAGGTGAGACTTCATCTGATTCGCAGGTGTTGTCGAAAGGTCTGGTAGTTAGGGTTTTGTTGGTGCGCTGTTGAAGCCTTGAACCCTGGGTCTACCCCTGTGCCAAAAAAAGATCTGACAGGTCATGGAGGAATCTATAACCTCAGGTCAAGTCCTCTCTTCCCTCAATGCTACTTTTCTCACCATCATCCTGAAGGAGGAGAGAGTCACTCATCCCAAGTAGTACAGACTAATCGCTCTTTGGAACATCATCTACAAAATCATCAAAAAGGTCATAGCCACACATCTCAAGCCAATCCTACCTTTTTTCATCTCTAAATAACAAGCAGGGTATGTGGAAGGTAGACAAATCATGGACAACGTCATCCTAACTCATGAGGTAATACACTTGCTGAAGAAAACCAAAATTCCAGGTATTCTAGATATGCTTATCAAACTCGACCTCTCAAAATATTTTGATAGAATTAGTTGGAAGTACTTATGTTCCATGCTAGAATCCTTTGGCTTCGAAAGACAATGGGTAAACTGGATCCTAAATCTTACCTCTTCAACTTTCTTCTCCATACTAGTCAATGGAGTGCCTTCACAACCCTTCTCCCCCACTAGGGGTATTCGTCAAGGAGATCATATTTATCCCTTCCTGTTTGTTTTAATGGCGAAAGGCCTAGGATGCTACCTTAAGGCAATGGTACTAGAAAGATCCCTTAAAGGCTTTCCCCTACATAATATTCAGCCAGACCCCTCGCACAGTCAGTTCGTTGATGACACCCTCCTCTTGAACACCCCTACTATGCAAGAAGCCACTAAGATCAACTCCATACTCTCTGACTTTACAGAGGCTTCAGGTATGGCCCTCAACCTTGACAAGTCCAAACTCTACTTCTTCAACACGCTGACTGCTATGTAGAATCACATTTATCTCCTTCTAGGCATACCCAAGAGCTCCCTTCCATCCAACTACCTTGGCATACCTCTCACAGGAGAGCCAACGCTCTCCATCTCTTGGAATAGTCTGCTTCTCTCTATCTGAAATATTCTAAATAACTGGACCTTCAGACCCCTTAATATTGCAGCTATATTGGTGCTCCTCAAGTCAGTCCTGCAAGCCCTGCCAACCTACCTGTTTACCACCCTAGCAACACCCAAATCGGTCATTCGAGACATCAAGAAATTACAACGCAACTTCCTATGGCATGGACACCAACCAAACAAGAAGTGGGCTTTGGTGGGCTGGGAGAAGCTCTGCAAACCCAAATCTCTAGGTGGCTTGGGAATCCGCGACCCAAGAAATCTCAATCAAGTTATGTGAGCCAAAATGTGGTGGAGATGTCTCAAGCACTCCACAGAACTTTGGGCACAAATCTGGAAACAAAAGTATGCCCCCACCACCCAAGCAGATCAACTAATTAGATTCAATGACCAAGGTTCCAATATCTGGAACACAGCCTGGCACAACAAACCTCTGGCTCAGAAGCATGCTTTCTGGGAAATCGGGAATGGGGAAAGTGCACTATTCTGGCAGGACTCTTGGCAACAATAAGAGCCTCTTTCCATGTTGGATGAACTTAATCCCCTTAGACAAACACTGCAACCTGACATATTTTGATGGGTTAAGGATCTATGGTGAAGGTCTGATAGGAACCTACCCTGGCGAGATTGGAAGACGGACCACCAGGAACTACATCTCTCAGGGGAAACGAATCTCCAAGATTGGAAATTGTGTGCAAACCATAGCAAAATCCCTATTCAGGAAGGCCCAGATATTCTCAGATGGGGGCACTCAACAATAGGCAATTTTTTGGTCAAGGAGGCCTACTACTTACGGGGAAACTATCATAATCAGGCCAAGGGGAGTATTTGGGGCAAGATATGGAGTTCTGCACTCTGGCCAAAAGTGTCCATATTCTTGTGGCTCACTGTTGAAAACCGCATCCTCACCTGGGATAACCTCAAAAAGAGGGGTTTCATAGGCCCATCAATATGTACCCTATGCCAACAACAAGAGGAAACGACGGAACACCTTTTCAACAATTGTCACTACAACCAGTCGATCTAGGATCTGGGATCCCAAATAATGCGTCGCTCTAATTGAAACAGAAATAGCATCAACGACACTATAGAGAATTGGGATTCGCTCTCCTTTTAAAACCCAATTCTTGATTGCATCTGGCAGTTCCTCCCGAGCTTCACCCTATGGAAAATATGGAAGGAAAGAAATAAAAGGATCATCCACTCAAAGGCTTCCCCCCCCACCCTCACTTGGGAAAGAGAAGTGAAGATAATCCGAGAAATAATCAAAAGTAGACATTGGACACTTGAGGACCTAAATTGTAGTCTAGGGGAGTGATGCATTCTTCAAAAATGGAAACTCAGCCTGGGTGACATCCACACCACGAAAATAATCAGCCACCAAAATAGCAGCCCAACAACTTGGACCCCCCCACCACGTGGTTTTACAAAGCTAAACTTTGATGGGGCATGAAAAGGAAATCCAGGACCAACAGGCTACAGGGAAATACTCAGGAACTCGAATGGTGAAATCCTTCACCTAGTAGTAGGATTTCTGGGTGACAACACAAACAATTTTGCTGAGCTCTAGAGTCTCTTAAGAGGCCTCAAGGTCGCAATAAACAATCATTTCAATAATATCATTGCGGAAGTGGATTCTCATATTATCATCCAGCTCATAACCAAAATTAGCCATGGGGAACACCCACTAGAAATCTCACCTCACTAGAGGCTCTCAGTACTTTTCGAGAATTTCAGATCCCTCCTTCGTCCCAGTATTACCATAATACCCTCTCATGTGAAAAGAGAAGCAAACAAAGTAGCAGATTTCTTGGCGAACAAAGGGGTATCTACCAAGATCAATCAGATCAAGTGGAAAGCCCAAACCTCTTCACGCACCAAACTCTCAGATCGTTGCCAAAACCTCGCCAGAAGGGACTTCCCAACCCCGAATGGGGTGACACGTAGAGCAACAATGCCACGCAGCGAGGATAAATAAGGCAGGTCGACTCCCGTACCCTCACCATTAAGGATGGGAGCAAGCCTTAATCACCAGCGTCATGCCATGGGACTTCTCCCTTGTGCGAACAGTTCGACAGCATAGGAAATAAATGTTGGAGGAGCGATAATGGAACCTGTCTTGTCGCTCCTCCATGCTATCATCCAGATCTGCCTTGGCTCCCTCCATTTTGACTTTGGCTTACACTAGGCCAACAACTTCAAGCTTTGGTGTAGCCACTGAGTCACCCCCTGTAACATATCCATTCGAATTGTCATCACAATGCCGAGGGAGAGGGGAAAACCACAACTTGGCTTAGCTTAGTATACCTTCGCTGCAAGGCAGAAGAGACAACAGAGGATGGAGCGCACGTTATCCATGCCCAAAACTTAGATTGTGCACAGAGCAAGGATTGTCTAGTCGCCTTCCATGACGTTTCTGGAGGAGGTCCTCCCGGAGGAACCTTTACAAATTCCTCCGAAGCCTTCTCTCTTCATAGTGGTAGAAAACTAGCAACCATCAAGCAGCCTCCCAGGGGAAGTCACTAAAGTTGTCACTGTGGAGAGCCAAGGACAGAGTAGCATGGAGGAATTCCCCACTTGCTACATCGAGGAGGAGCTTCTGAAAGAGCTCCTACACATGGCCTCTTAGGACACTGCAATTGTAACAAGCCATAACTCCTCCAGAGTCATGGGGAGTGATATGGACCAGGAGAAGCAGGCCGAGGAATAGGGTCAACATCCAACAAGGGAAAAATAGAGCAGGGAGGCAACAAGCGAGGCGACGAAGACTGAACCGGGTGGCCCGTCAAAGGAGGGTGGAAAAATCCTTGCACCACCTCCCATTTTGACCATGCAGGAGAAATGGCATGTCCCACCGCCATTCTTCCACCCGAAGCATTTGAAATTGATGTTCAAATTGAGAAGCTAGATGGTGGATCAAGTCCACCGTGGCACCATCATGAGCCAGTGCATAGACATGCTATACGACGCCTTTTCCAACGCACCAGTAGGACAAATATTCCCTACCTATGCGTGACCTTACGTGCTTCCAGCTCGAGATGGACTGCAAGATGAAGATGTCGACATGACCACCACCAAGGCCAACAGGTAAATGCTTCTGGTTATAGCTATGGTTTTAGTTAGTTCAGAACTTTCACTGTCCAAACTAGTTCTGTTTTTTGTCTATCTGGTTAATGTACAGACTATAGGTCGTCGCCTGTCCTGGTTTCCTACAGACAAGACAGATGGCAGACCACCTCTTTTGGACATGGACATCCAAGGCCCCCAATTGTTCTGGTTTCCGCTAATTTGGCGGAACAAAGTTTGGTAGCCTCATGATGAATGTTTATTTTTTCCAGTAATATAATAAGGATCTACCTCTTTTTTACTTTAAAAAAAAATATTATGGAACTTACTAAAACAATTTATGGTACCTCAATCTGCAATAATTACTTGAAACTTCGTGTTGGAAATACAAAACAATAGAGAATTTTTTCTAATTTTTAATTGATGAAGTTATGGGTACTACATGAATCAATCAACAATGTTACCTTTTTATTTTTGATATATCCTTCTATCTTGAGTGTTTGCGGACTACTGATGCTAACTATTGCATGGTAAGATATTGTTGGAGTAGTCTCTTTTAGATATAGATCTTGTGATGGTTCTAGTTCTTGATCTTCTTCCTCTTCACAGTCTATGTAGAATAATTTCTTCTCACTGCATTTATGTCCCTTACTGTACCTTCTCTCACAATTGAATCATAGTCCCTTTGTTCTTATTTCATCCATTGCTAAGGTTTAAACCTTATGAGTGAGGTTAGGAGAGAGAACACGGTGCTCTCTATAGTTGTTAGTGGCCACCCTTCTAGTAACCATATATTTTTTTCCACTTTCCTTGCCATATTGTAAGCTTTCTCTAGGGATTTAGGTTTGTAGAGACACACCTCATGTTGAATGTTCTCCTTAAAAGTGCCCATAAATAGCTCTAACATATTTTCCTTTGGATTGATCTTTACCCTAAGACTGAGCTTTTGGAATTGTTGAATATGATCTGTAATTGGACTTTTTTTGTTTGAAGATTTATCAATTAACTAAAGAATGTGTTGCTCTTAATATCTCCATGATGTGCTATGAATTCATCTTTAGAAATGAAACATGAGACAATCAAATCCATTTATATTTCACAAAGTCATTGATACCAAACAAATTGATCATTTTCTAAATATAAGGATGCAATAATTACTTTTCATAAGCTTGGCACTTAGTGTAGATCAAAAAATTGCTCCATCTAAAATATTCATGTTATAGGATCTTTACCATAAAACTTCCTTATATCGATCTTTAGAATGAATTAGTTCCTTGGTGCCACATGGAAGCCTCAATGATGTGGATCTTGAAGTGATGAATAATCATGATTTCAGGACTCAATCTTTATTTCTTCTACCTTTTCATGATTTCCTTGCATCTTGTTATGTCCTTTAGGGAGTCTATCATCTAGGGTATATAATAACATGTCATATATGGAATTTTTAATTCTTCCATATTGTTTTCCATATGTTCCCGATTTTCATTGATCTTCTTTTCCATATTTTCATTCATCTTCTTTTTGTTGGTTGTGGAGCTTGATTATCTTCCTGATTTATAGGTCTTTTACTTTCAGCTGTGTTTATACCCCATGAAGTATTTACACCCCAGAAGTATGTACACTCTTCCACGTGGGGGAGTGCAGAGGGGGGGTACCCCCTCTACGGGGTCTGGGGGCAAGTGGGGATTCGGGGGCGAAGCCCCCAAAGCAAAAAATGCCTTATAAAAGTATATTGTGATTTCATTGTAAATCTGGACCGTTCATTATAAGGTCGCAGATCTAATGGTAGAGATTATGTTAGGGTTTTTTGCCCTAGAAGGAAACCCTCTTTTATGAGGGAAATGTATTGCAGCTATGGTTGATGGTGAATATTGTATTCTGAGACAGGAGACTGTGAAAGAAAGAGGAGGAAGTTACAACGGGTTTTTTTGTAGGTTGTATCCCTTCATTTGTTGGATAATAATAAAGGAAGGACCTGGAAATTTCTCTGGTGGACGTAGCCCACACTGGGTGAACCACGCAAATCTGTGTCTCTCTTGTATTGTGTGTC
>JZKD02S0081554.1:208543-221711 GCA_000966675.3 Picea glauca
AGGTTGTATCCCTTCATTTGTTGGATAATAATAAAGGTAGGACCTGGCAATTTCTCTGGTGGACGTAGCCCACACTGGGTGAACCACATAAATCTGTGTCTCTCTTGTATTGTGTATCTTCTGTGTTTTATTTCCACATTTTTTTTATTTTGTTGCTCCACGGTCCTGTTTTTCTAACACTTACAAAGGGTATCTCGGTGCTCATCTCCATCTTCGCTAGCCAAGAATCTAACATGGATTTCAATAATTCATTTATAGACAACATTGGAGGTTGATACCGGTTGAGATCGAGAGCGGAATCAAAGGTGGAAAGCAAGCAATGACATCAAATGTAGGATACAAGGTGTGGAGTCTCTCCTTCTCTCTTTCTCTCCTCAAAGTAGTTATTTTCTTATAGCATTGTTGTGTGTGAGGGTAGGTTATGTCTTTTACATATGGTCTCGCTCTACTGTGACATGACCCAAGGTCACCAGGGAAAATTCCCATAAAAGAATTGGCGACCATACTGGGGACCCTTTTCTCCTAGTTTGGGTCGGTCTAAGGGTGTCTTGTGTTGTCTTTGATTTTTGTAAATTTTCTTGTTTTATAGGCTTTCCTTTCAAAGAATTTGCCATCTAGAAACGTTTTTTAATATTTTAGGAGCCTCCCTCTAGATTGGCTTGTTATTTTTCATGTTTTACTAGTACATCTATTCTTTGTCCCTTTATGAGTCATGGATATCCGTGATTTTTCGTTGTATGACCTGCGGATGTTCGCTAGTCCTAGTGTACATAGTCGTGGATCTGTGTAGCAACTTGATTTTTTAGTCTTTCTCTTAGTTTAGAGGATCTGGTTTGGTTCTTCAGTACAATCTAAGCCTGATGGGTTTTATTTTTCCTTTGATTGTTTTCTTAAGTCTATGAAAACTTTGAAATCATCTAAAGATCATGCTTTTGGTTAGGTTAGTCTTTTAGTTATAAGGTTCTTTAGGTGGGTCGAAAGGTCAGTATGTGTGGTTGGGCTAAGTTTCCATATTGATTGGTGTGTTTCAATGATTCTTGATTGTTTGTTTTCTTCCTCTTAACCTTCTTCCCTTTGTTCATAAAAGAAAAAGGAGAATCACATCTCATTTTCATTTCATTTCTTTTAGTAACAGAAAAGACAAAACTACTTGTTCATCGGTCATTCTTCTTTGGTTCCCTTATCTCTGAACTTTTCAAGAAAATAATTTGCTTGCTAGCTCTTAGCTCTTTAGGCATGTTGCTTGCTTTGGTAGAAAGAAAAAAAAGTGAAAAAATCTAGGTTGTTGCTAGTTAGGTCTCTTTATTTGTTTGCATTGTTATTTGAAAAAGAAAAAGATACTAGCATAAGAAAAATTTGTATTTCAAGGTTTGAAGGATTTCTCAAGCATTTTCTTTTTTAAAACTCTTTTTCATTGAAGAATTAGTGTAAAGATTTTCTTTTCCGGTGTTCTTATAAGTTTCTTTTTTGCAAGAGTCTCAAACAACATCAGTTTCACTCCATATCCCTTGGACAAAAACAACCACTAAAATGAACGCTAAACTTAAAATGTACTAAACTTTGTTTTTAGGGCTCACAAACAAGTTTAGGCTTAGGGCCTTGGTTTAGGTTGGAGAGTTAATTTCTCCAAGGCTAAAAGAAAAACATAGGATTCTGAGCTAGGGAGAGTCTCAAATCCAACTGTCATATAAGTATATCTAGGAAGCTCCTCTAACATAGGGGTCAAACATGAGGTCGCGTAAACGAGAGTAGAGGAGATATCCCCTCCAAAGCTTAATTCAACGTAGTGGAGAGATCGTATATTGGAGGATTTTCCTGAAGTGATACTGACCCATTTGGCATCAATCCTCTGGAAGGGTTTCGAAATCAGTTACCTTTCCCATACATTTGATCCCGACTATCAATTGTACACCCAGACATTGACTGCAAGTTGGTAACCTTAGTTTCTTTTCCTAGGGATCTCAGAGGTGACTATAGGGCTTTGTCATGGTACTTGTGGAATATTTCATATCAAACTTTTCAGTACTGTTGGAGGGTGCCCTGCGAAGCGTGGGTGCTTGCATCGAATAAGGTTGGTCAGTGGAGGTCAGGATAATTGCTTCTCACTCCTTCATTCGTTGGTTCACAAGACTTAATCAACCCATGCCTTCATCCAGAAGATCCCTTTCCACTTTTTCATTCTTTTGGACTCAGGACCTCATCCACCTAGGCTGAATATTTGGAGAAGTTGTTTGCTTGCGATGTTTCTCTTAAGAATTTTTAACAGAGCGTTTCTTTGTATCGTTGGCCTTAGGTTGTGTCAGTATCACGACTTTTGGATCATTGATTCAAGGTGTTCGACCAACCACTCCGTTGGTCAAGAAGGACCCCTATTCATTCTCTTGAAAGTGTTGAGTCGCCTCCTAGAAGGTGTGGGTTTTTATACCACTGGTTCACCATAGTCAATGTGCGATACTTTTTCAAACATGAACAATCCCGCAAGGGACAAACTTTTGCATAATAATGATATGGCCAAAGTTCTTGAGGATACCAAACAAGGGACCCCTACCCAAGGGTATTCTTGTGCTTTTTGATTCTTTGGAAATGTTGGTGCCCCTTGATGGTCACTTTGAACATTCCTGGGTTGAATGTAGGACTATCGGTTTGGTTTTGGACCACTTTGAATGTCTCGAATTCTCTTGATGCTTCTCATATAAGCACCTTATGTCATGGGCATCATATGGATGTTGATTCTTCATATTCTACATCCATGAATTCTAATCCTTCTCCTCTCTCTCTTCTGGTGAAAGTCTAGCTACTAGTAACCAGAAGTCTAAAAGGAAGAGGAAGAGTAAGAAAAAGAATTCACCAACCTCTGCTAGTCATGTTGGGGACCTGTCACCAGCCTATGTGAGTCATGTTGGGGTAAAGAAACTAGTCGTTGCAATTCATGTTGGGGGCACGAGTCTAGTCACTATTACTCATACTGGAAAAATGTCACCAACCTCTGCAAGTCATGTTGCAGGTCATCACCTAGCCACTGCAAGTCATGCTGGGGGAAACCCACCATCCATTGCAGTTCATGTTGGGGGCATTAATACAGTTGAGAATCCTATATGTATAGGACATAAGCCAGAGTTCCCTTGTAATCTTTGCAAAGGAGATCACCTTACTCATTTTTCCCTGTTATTTTCATGGTACGAAGAGCATGGTCCTTGTCTAAAGGCCCTTCTAGTTCCATGTCATCTCCAGTTTCCCAACAATATTTTCAATCCTTGGTTGATGAAGTGATTGTGTTGATCCCATATTCAACTTATACCAGTGTCGTTTTGGGGGGTTATGTGTCTCTTGATCATGTTGTCTCACATCCTATTCAACTAGTGGTTGAGGAAGTGGTCACACCGATGCAATATTCGATCGATCCCACTCTTCTCTTGGAGAGTGACCAGTGTTCCAAAGTGGTCGAGCCGACGCAATATTCGACTGATACCACTCTTCTTTCAAGGAGCGATGAAACTTTTGAATATGTCTTTAACATTTCCTGTTCAATACCTTCTAAACAAGGGGGCATTCCTCTCTCTTCGAGTACACTCCCTCCATGTCCTGGGATGGTTTCCTCTGATTGGAATGATCTTATAGAGCCTCGCCATCGTTCTTCTGCACATTTCTAGATAACAGTTCTGGTTGAATCTATGTTGAAAGGCATTCATCAATGTATTGTAGATGAAGGATCCTCTGCAAGTATTTTATTCTCCCTAATTTAGAAAGCGTTGGGTTCTCTCAAGCTTGTGTCATCTACCAGTGAGTTGCTAGCTTTCGACAGAAAACCTAGTGAATGTATGGGGATTATTCCTCAGATATCTATCACCTTAGGTGGGAAGGTTGTTCTAATCGATCTATTAGTGGTGCCAAGCCCTTTAGACTTTAATATGATTCTTGGGTGTGATTATTTTTATGCTATGAATGTTGTGGTGTCTACGCTTTTTTGTGTGATGCATTTCCCTTACACCAAAAGAATTATCACTATTGATCAAATTTCATCTAATAATCACCATCCTAGTTCAACTTCAACTTGTTTTCCTCTTTGTGTGTTCCTAGTGATCAAGTAGACTTTTCCCCACCATGGGTGAATTATGTGGTGTCATATCCTCGATGTTCAATTGATGCTGAGAAGGATCCTTTACAATCATGTTGGCCTTCTCGAGACAAGGTCTCGACAATTGATTAGGTGTTGTATACAATGGTGGCATGTGATCCTTCACTTCCCCTTTTGTTCTGAGGGACTTTGTTTTTCCTCTTGAGTCTGATATTTTGGTTTGCAAGACCTCGAGCCCTGGTATTTGTGAGATGTTGAGCCCAAGGTTCATTGATGTTGAGTTTCCTTCAGATGAGGCTATCCTTGAAGCTATGGTTATGGATTTTTTACCTCTTCCTAAACTGGAAACTTTATAGGTTGTTTACCAAAGAAGACCTTGTCCTAAGCCTAGAAATGGGCTCTACCTGGAGAACTACTATGCATAAGTCACAAGGTTTTGTGGTCCTCTGTACATATTGTACTTTTGGGATTTCTTGTTTTCAGGTTTTGTATCCCATAATACTTGTTTTTATCTGAGGTTTCTATATTGGACTTATTAACTTCTGGGTAAGTGTTTTTGGTCTTATATGCAGGACTTTGGAGACGTTTCGTTGGTACCTTTTCATTCCATTTCGATCCATTCTGAAAGATAATAATCTTGAAACTAGAATATAGGTTAGATTTTCCTCTTCATGCATTTTTGCATTATCCATTTCATGTTTCATTTTTACTTAGGATCGACCCCACTGAGGTGCAACATTGAACCTTCTTTGTTATTTAGAAGTTTCGTAATTCAAGTGGTAGAGCCTATCTTCCATGGGCACCCTAGCTTAGACCCCCTTTGCATTTTGGTGCCCATGATGCAAGTTTTCTATTAGGCTTGGGAGTCTTTTTTAGTCCTCCCATGACTTTGTGTTGAAGTTGCATATCTTCTTCTCAATATTTTTCTGGCCATTAGCTAAAGGACTCCCCCTAACACATGTTGATATGTATGTAAGAACCTTTTCAGACTCTTCATTGGGTATTGTGTTCTTTACTATCATATAGAGTAGGTTCCATTCCCACCTTCATAATGCATCTATCTGTACTGAACACATGTCTACCATAGGCTCAACCCCAATTTTTAGTAGCACTACACCCCTCAATTTGCTTAAATGTGTCACTTACGAATGGTATAGCTTACCTCTTCATGGGTGTCCAAGTTAGTACATTACTAGCATTGTTTACACCCATGTTGCAGTTGTTTCAGTGGGCTTGGAAGCCTTATGTAGTCCTGCCATGTATTTGCATTGAAGCCTCATGATTTCCTCTCAATCTCTTTCTGACTAATTCACCAACATGGATTAAAATTTTTTGTTGAGTTGTAATTGTAGTGCATATTAACCGCTCGCTCGTTTAGGCCTAATGTTGGCTTCAACTTGCTATTGTTGAACCATTTGTTTATGCATTCCTACCAGTCGCTAGCCTTGCAATTTATGTTTTTGTGACTTGACACCTTAACCCTGGAGAAAACATTCCCTGAGTGTCCTTATCCTACACATGCTTCCTTGCATTGAGCATGGGTATGTTCCTTGCACTTTAGAACTAGTTTTCTTGCTCACGACACTCATTTCCTCCACTGTACTATAGCATTCTTTTATTATTTTTAGGCTTTAATAATATGAAAAAGACAAAAAAAAACAAATAACAAAAAATAAGGGGGGAAGGCACTTATCTATTTTGTTGGTAGTAGTCTTGTCTCCCTTGAATAAAGCACAATATTCGAGTCAGTGTCTCAACATTTTGGGTTTAGTATGGCTTTAGGAGATTTTTTCTCATTTTTTAGCATAATATCCTCCGTTCAGTTATTCTTCCAACCATATGGAGAGTTTGATGATGCATCTAGTATCAAAAATGTATCCTAGTTTATAATCCATGTTTCCTAAGTCACATATGTGTCGTGCTTTTGTTCAAGGGAAGTTTCAGCTTAAGTCGGCCATTCTGTAGAAAGTCTTTGACCTTTCACGTGCCTTCTTGTGTCAATCACTTACATTTTATCATCACAAGTATCTTTGTATCTCACTCATATTGGTATAGAAGGTTCTCATTGACTTCTTGTTGGTGGGTTTGATCTTATCAAATATGACTCATTGCTCTGAGAGTATGACCTATATTTTCACCCTGGTCCTATTTCCATCATTCATAGGTGACCTTGCGCTCAGTATATGACAAATCATCATTGGTTTTTGACTAAGCAATTTCCCTTATGTTCGACGTCAACAATAATCATCACACATAGGTATTCGTGCGGTACCTTGGTTTCCATTTGATTCCATTGGTGGATTCCCCATCTTTGTCAGTAGTCTTTATCATTTTCTATTATTCATAGAGTCTATATCATGCACTATTCCATCTAAGCCATGTTGTATTCGTACCTCGGTGTGGTCCTTACAATCTGTTTGTCTGAGTCTTTCCAAATATTTATCCTTCTGTTGCTCCTCTTGTTGGATGATGAGGGATGCCTTAATGCCATCCTTCCACCAGATCTCTTCCTATTGACTTCAACACATATTGATATGGGACAGGGATCTAAACTTATTTTTGGTACCTTGGGCCTTGCAATCATCAATGGTAAGTTCCCTCGCTATTGACAGTTGGAATACATCAATGTCCCTTAATCGATAGATTCTATTAGGGGTTTGACACCAGTTCATTTATTCACACTTGTTAGATTTTACCATGGTACCTTGACACCCATTATCATCATCATGGGTTGTCTCGGGTTTGTCAATGGTATACATAAATGACTAGTAATCAAACATTGTCTCACTATGTTCGACCCCAACACATCTATTCACATGGTGTAGACTTGTACCTCATCGTATCTGATTTGAAGAATTCGAGTGAAGTATGAGCATCACATATTTTTTTCTCCTACCCGACGTATTGTACCACCCCTCAAACATTGGTATTTGCATAGGATCATCTTGTTCACTCCGTTGGTTATAGATATCCTCTGATTTTGATTTTGAGATATAGCTCCACTATGTATCCATTCGTGGCTATGATCTACTTTTTGCATGGATCCACTGTGTATTCCTAGTGTCCATGATTGCTACTTTATATATATCAAATGGATCCATTGTGTATTTTTTGTGGCCATGGACATCAGTCATACTTTGATATATGACATGGATCTGTAGTGTATTTGATTTGGCATCCATGCTTACATCACTCTTGAGCATGGGTATGCCTGACTCAGGAAGATAATACTCTTACTTGATCTCTACTGATGGCTTATGTTCTTGGATCACTTGTTCATGAATTTTCATTGGATCTACTTCAATTCATCCTTTCCTCTCAAAGTTATAATGTATTTCAGCCATCAGTTTCGCTTCCGACCTCACACATTAGGGGGCATCTATTATACCACAAATAGACACATCAATTGCATTTGTGAGATGGCCTAACCCTTTTCCCTAGATTGAAAACTTAAATTCCATCTTACTTCATCAAACTCATCTAAAAACCAACATTTTTGTTTCCATCCACCGGTCACTCATGTGCAAACCACAGATTTTTGCAACTCGTAGATGCCCTAAAAAAATATGAAAAAAAAAAATATTCCATATTTTCGAGCGGGTTTTTTGGTTGGGCTTACTCCCAAAATCCCCTTGGCACGTAAACAGTGAAATCAAACCACCTTAACCCCTTGAGGATGTTATAAAGTCACCTTTGAGGGCATGGATGAGGAGGACAACCTAGGTGCAAGATTATGCTGACGAATTTGCAAGATTTCATTTTTTCCTTGATCCTTTGAGCAACATCCCCTTGATTTGGAACTTGTTTTACATCATTCCTTCCTCTCCCATATGTGGTTGTAGGGTATGTTCCTATCCCTTTTGATTCATCCGAGGAATATTTTTTGTGTGGAGTTGATGCTTGAAGGACCAATGGAGGAACCTAGGCAGTTGGCTAAGAGGAAGTGCCGACGGTTAGAGTCAGGTTGTAACTACCCACTTTCATTGTTTTCAATAAAAGAGATCTC
The DNA here is from genome assembly GCA_000966675.3 of Picea glauca. Classification (NCBI taxonomy): domain Eukaryota; kingdom Viridiplantae; phylum Streptophyta; class Pinopsida; order Pinales; family Pinaceae; genus Picea; species Picea glauca. Next base: position 216,625 of record JZKD02S0081554.1, read on the forward strand.
TTTCCCTCCATACATGTGTATATTGATTCAACCTATTGATATATTCTAGTTTGCTTCATATACTTGAATTTTTTCACATTATATGTATGCTTTGAATTCATAACTACCTTGTTGCACAATAGACTTGGTTTTCTTTTGCAGGTTGATGCCAGTGGATATTAGGAGTAGAATCAAAGGTGGAAAGTGAGGATCGACATCAGACGTAGGATACAAGGTGTGGAGTCTCTCCTTCTCTCCTTCTCTCCTCAAAGTAGTTATTTTCTTATAACATTGTTGTGTGTGAGGGTAGGTTTTGTCTTTTACATATGGTATTGCTCTGTTGTGACATGACCCAAGGCCACATGGGAAAAATACGGTAACAAAGATTCATGACTCCATTGTTGTTAATTGTAATATACTAGATATAAAAAATATGCAGAACAAAAATAAAATGCTAGAAATGGTAGAATGACAGTAATATAACCAGTATAATCTCCACAATAACACATAAATGATATAAGAATAACAACAGAAATAACACTTTGATTAAGAAAGCAATGTTCATGGGCCTCTTCGAGGGGGAAACCTCCAGTCGAGTTGCGCTCTGTTACAATAATCTCCAAGATAGGGTTTTCATACCCTCGACCCTTATTTATACTAAATATGTCTATCAAGAGAAGAATCTAGAGGAAGATCCTTCTAGAACCAGAAGCTTCTATTAGGTCTTCTTACATCCACCTTATTCTATTTTATTGAAAGGCCTTATTAATATTGACCTTTATTACATCCGACTATATTGATCTACCTATGTGCAGGTTAGGACCCTAACATGTCCGCCCCCTTAAAAACAACCTTATCCTCAAGGCTTGAGATGTGGAAACTGTGGCAGAATGGTAGCTGGTTCCCAAGTGGCATCTGCTAGAGTTGTATCTTTCCACTGGACTAGCACTTCCTTGATGGTTCTCTGACACAGGCGACGCTCACGCTGGTCCAAAACTGCTTCTGGCTGTAGCCAAATGGATCCTTCTTCAGCTAACTCAGGAAGGTTGGTTTGAATTTGGCACCTAGTTCCAATCACCTTCTTTAAGCATGAAACATGAAAAATAGGATGTAGGTTCGACTGACTGGGAAGAGCTAACTGATAGGCGACTTGTCCCACACGCTTGAGAACTGTATAAGGACCATAAAATTTGGGTGCTAGCTTCTGAAAATGCTCGGCCTTGAGGGAAGTTTGCTTGTATGGTTGCAGTCGCAGAAACACCTGATCCCCTTCTGCAAATTGACGTTCAGAGCAACCTTGATTTGCTTGTTACTTCATGCGATTATGTTCCATGACCAAGTTCTCTTTAAGGGTACGAAGAATATCCTCTTGAACTGTAAGTGTTTGGTCAACCTCTTGGACCTTCGAGGTACCCGGTAAGTATGAGAGAACTAAAGGTGGCTTCTGTCCATATACCACTTCAAAAGGAGTCATGCGTGTAGCTGTATGGTAGGAAGTGTTGTACCACCATTCAGCTAGAGGTAACCTTTGAGCCACTGATTTTTCTTTTTAGAGGAAAAACACCTCAGATATGTTTCCAAACACTTGTTGACAACTTCCGTTTGACCATCAGTCTGGGGATGATAAGTTGTGTTGAGATCCAATTGGGTGCCTTGTAGCTTAAACAATTCTTGCGAAAAATTGCTTGTGAAAGTTGGGTCACGATCAGTAACAATAGAATGTGACATGCCATGAAGCTTGAAGACCTGGTCCATGAAAATTTGAGCCACCGTGGAAGTAGTAAATGGGTGTTGAAGAGCACATAAATGAGCATACATGGAAAGGTGATCCACAACCACCATTATCACTGATTTATTTCCCGATTTGGGTAAGCCGGTAATAAAGTCCATAGAGATATCCTTCCAAATAGCAGGTGGAATCGGAAGCAGTTGTAGTGTTCCCAGAGATTTGACTGTTTCTCCCTTATTGCGTTGACACACTTGACATTCAACGACAAAATTATGGATGTCCTATTTCATACCATCCCCCAAAAAATAACATTTGACCCTGTCATAGGTTTTGGTGAACCCAAAGTGCCCTGCTGTGGGTGTAGCATGAAGCTTAGAAAGTACCGTGGATTTAAGCTTTGATTGTTTGCTTAAATACAAATGGCCTTTGTATCGAAGCTCATCCTGGAGCCAAGAGTACCCTGGGGGAGCTGGAGCATTGGTCTGCAATTGTTGGATCAGATGCAAACTTTTGGGATCTTGTAGCCATTCCTGGCACACAGCTTGGAGCCAATCTGGTACAATGAAGGAAAGAGAAAAAAGGGATCCTTCTTCTTCATATTTTTGAGACACTGCATCTGCCACCACATTGTCTTTTCCCTTATTGTAAATGATCTCATAATCATATCCAAAGAGCTTAGTCACCCATTTTTGTTTCTCCGGGGAGGAAATGCATTGTTCCAGAAAGTACTTGAGGCTTTGATGGTCTGTCTTAATTTGGAAACGTTGCCCCAAGATACAAGGGCACCACAAATCAACGACATGCAGAATAGCCAACATTTCCTTTTCATAAATGGGTTTTCCCAGATTCCTTTTAGATAGTTTCTTGCTGATGAAGGCCAAAGGTCGGCCCTCTTGCATAAGGACAGCGCCAATTCCTTTCCCTGAGGCATCACATTCCAACACAAAGGTCTTTGTGAAATCAGGAAGGGCCAGAACTGGAGTGGTGCACATGGTCGCCTTCAAGGTTTGAAAAGATTGAGCAGTGGCTAGAGTCCAAGTGAAAGAGTTCTTTTTTAGGAGAGCAGTGAGAGGTGTTGCAATCTTTCCATAATTATTAACAAACTTGCGATAATACCCTGTTAATCCCATAAATCCACGCAAGCTTTTTAGAGTCTTTGGGTGCGACTAGTATTGCATAGCTTCAATCTTTTTTGGATCCACCCTGATGCCATCCTTGCCAACCAAATGACCCAAGTATTCTACTTCTGAGGCACCAAAAGCACATTTAGACTGTTTCAGGAAAAGTTGGTGCTGAGAGAGTAGATGGAGAACTCGATCCACATGAGTAAGATGGTATGTTTAGGTTTTGCTATAGATGAGGATATCATTAAAGAAAACTAAGACAAAATGACGGAGAAAGGGATGGAAGACATGATTCATGAGGCTTTGGAAGGTGGAGGGGGCGTTACACAAGCCAAAGGGAATGACCAAAAACTCATAGTGGCTCTCATGAGTTCGAAAGGCCGTCTTGGGAATGTCTGCCTCTTTCATAAATATCCGGTGATAGCCCAAGCGAAGATCAAGTTTAGTAAAGAATTGGTCGCCACTCAATTCATCCAGAAGGTCATCAATGACAGGAATGGGAAATTTGTCTTTAATGGTCAGTTTGTTGAGGGCACGGAAGTCAGGACACATTCTCCAAGAAACTTATTTCTTCATGACCATGAATACAAGAGAAGAGTAAGGGCTCGTACTAGGGCGGATAATGCCTGCACTAAGGAGTTCCTGGACCATTTTCTCAATTTCATTTTTTTGTGAAAAGGGGTGGCGATACAGACGGATATTGGGAGGAAGGCTTCCGGGTATAAGGGGAATGGAATGATCATGAACACCGTGGGAAGGAGGGAGTCCTTGGGGAGTGGAAAATACCATTTGATGTTTAGAAAGGAGGGCTTAGAGGTCTTGCGGCACCGGGGGTGTCTCTGTTTCTTGTATGGCATGGAGTTGGGCAATGACACCAAAATGACCTTTTTTGAGCAACTTTTCTATGCGATGGGAGCTAATGACCTCAGGTGAACCAGCAGTGATACCTTGTAATTTATATTGGTGGCCTTCCTGGTCGAATTGCATGGTTAGTGCCTTAAAATCCATGAGAATGGGACCCAGAGTTCTTAGCCAGTCTGCACCCAACACAATGTCACAACCACCCATGTCGATAGCAAACATATGGGATTTTAGGTGGTAGTCATTGATTTGGAGACACACATTTTCAAAGCTCCCTCCACATTTCGTGGAACCACCATTGGCAATCATGATTTGGAAATTGTTGACGGCATGGATGTAGCAATGAGTTTCTTGGGCAATGTAGCGATAAATAAAATTATGGGTGCTTCCACTATCAACCAGAATGATGACCTTCTGATGCTTGATGTAACCAATTAACTTGAGGGTTTGGGGAGCGGAGAATCCAGTGAGAGCATTGAGGAAAATGACCGGTTCCACTTTGGGAGGGTCTGAGGGAGGGGTTATGTCAGTGATTTCAGGTGACTCAGACACAAGGGGAGTTTCAACATCCTCTTCCGAAATATCCTCAAAGATGGCCATAAAAAGCTTTTGTTCCTTACACTTGTGGCCTGGGAAATATTTGTCATCAAAATTATAACAAAGGCCTTTGAGTTGGCGTTCATCCATTTCAGCCTTGGTCAATTTTTGGAACTTTAATGGGGCGGAGGGAGTAGTGGGATTTACGGGTTTAGGGTGAGGGATAAAGGAGGGTTTTCGGTTTTGGGAGGATACAACCTATTGTGCTTCTTTAGCTCTTTTAGTATCCTCCACCCAAATCAAGGGTCGAGCCATGAGGACATGGGCCTGAATCTCATCCTTGAGGCCACTGATAAAACACTCTTGAAATAAAGCATTAGTCATGCCCTCTGTTCAAAAATCCAGGCACTCAAAGGCAGCTATGAAGTCTTCTATTGTTCTTGATTGTTTCAACTTTGTCAAACGGCCCAAATGGTTGGTGTCCATGTCAAAGCATTCATAAAGCTCAGTCACAAATTGGGTCCAAGCAATATACCCTTGACATGAATTTTTTCTCCATTTCCACCATTGCCAACGTTCTTAATCTAGATGGAGAACACCATACCGGAGTTTGGCCAAGTCATCTGTAATTCCATATAAAGAGAAATAATGTTCCATTTGGGTTACCCAACCAGTGGGGTTCGAGCCTTCAAATTTGGTCACATCCACCCGCAAAAGGCATAGGTCAAATTGAAAGTGATGAGGCTGAAAGGTATGGGAATGGGAGGAATGTTCACCTTCAGTCTTTGGAGGTGCATCAGAGAAAGGGTCATCTGTAGGGATCTTCAGTTTGGTGCAGAGTGATGCAAAGATAGATT
>JZKD02S0081554.1:228779-242113 GCA_000966675.3 Picea glauca
AATGTTGATCAAGTATTTTTCGGTCCACAGCTAAAGGTTGAGAGTTTCCAAAATATTACAGCGGCATTGATTCCAACAGTGTTGCCACGGGAGGGAGACATTTCTGAAAAGCCTTCTATTCCTTTCTTTCCATGTTTGCCAAAGGATGAAGCCTGGAAGTAATTTCCAAATACGATTGAGGAGGGGAGAATGGAAAGCCTGGTCCCTCCAGTCCGTAATGGTGTCGATGATGCTATCTCTATTGTGATCTGAGGTGCGCATGATAAGCGCCACTTGATCCCAAATTTGAGCAGTGTAAGGGCAAGAATTGAGGAGATGATTCATGGTTTCGTCTACCTCTCCACAAAGAATGCAAATAGAAGGCCCAAGAAAACCCCTTTTTGAGAGGTTATCCCAAGTTAGAATGCTTGAGTGGGAGACAAGCCAGAGAAAGAGGGTGATTTTTGGCCAGTGTTTAAGATTCCAGATTTTGTGCCAAACTTTCCTTGTGGGGAGGGGGTCTACTTGATTTTTGATCTGATAAGCTTCCTGCGTACTGTAGGTGCCTCGTGGCCAGTACCCCCAATGAAGGATATCCTCTCCTGCAATTTTGGGAATTTTTCGTTTGGCCAGTTCTTCTTGCCAGGGTACCGGATCCACATGCGCTTCCTGATTAATGCGTTCCATGTTCAGGTGCCAGCATTGCCAAGTGTCTTCTGGGGAATTGTCCTGCCAGTAGTCAGCTACTCTTGTCAGGCCCACAAGTGTAGCCTGGGTGTTGATGTCCCTAGCCCAATCCTCATTGTCCAAAATTGGCCACTGTTGCTAGGAATATTTCCAAAAAAGAGTTGTTTCCCCATTTTTTATTTCCCAGAAGGCATGTTGAGTCACCATCTATCTGTTCTGCTTAGCCATTGTCCAGATTAAGGAGCCTGGGTTGTCCCCATTCCATCAAATTAGGTTCTTTTCTGCCACATTTGGTGCATATTTCTTCCTCCAAAGTCTTGCCCAGAGATCCTTGGGGTTTTTTAGCCACCGCCACCAAATTTTGGCTCTTAGAACTTTGTCCATCATAAAGGGATCCCGTAATCCCAAGCCGCCTTGTTCTTTGGGTCGACATAGTTTGTTCCAGCTGACTAGTGCTATTTTCTTCCCTGAGTTGAGGCCTTTCTAGATGAAGTTTCTTTGTAATCTTTTAATGGTTGTGAGAACGAACTTTGGGGCAGCCAACGCTGAGAAGGTGTAGACAGGAAGGGCATGAAGAACAACTCAAAGAAGAATAAGATGACTGGGAAGGTTTAAGACTCTGAAGGTCCAGGAAGAAAGCCTCTTGGTAAAGGAGGATAGTAGATGTTCCCAAGAGGAGTTCCAGAGGGCATTGTCAATTAGGGGAATGCCAAGGTATTTGGATGGAAGGGAGCTTATGTTGAAACCTAGGATATCAGAGATATGGCACTGAATCAGAGGGGGCATATTGAAGAAGAAGATTTGGGACTTATCCCTATTGCAGTCTAGACCTAAGGCGTCTGAAAAGGTTTGGAGGATCGCTAGGAGAGATTTGGCTTCGCGGACAGTTGGGGTGCCCATCAAAAGCGTGTCGTCCACAAATTGATTGTGCGAGATAGGGGGGGAGATGCCATGCAGGGGGGGGCCTGTCAGTAAGTTTCTTTCAACAGCTACATGGATGGAACGACTAAGACCTTCGACCATAATGATGAAGAGGAAAGGGGAAAGAGGATCTCCCTGTCTAATTCCTCTTGAGGGGGAGAAGGGTAGAGAGGGAACACCATTGATAAGAATGGAGAAGAATGTCGAAGAGGTTAGATTCAGAATCCATGTCACCCAACGTTGATCAAAGCCAAAATCTAGGAGCATTTCCCGCATGTATTCCCAGCTTATCTTATCAAAGGCTTTAGAGAGGTCTAATTTGAGGAGCATACCTGGTGTTTTGGTTTTCTGCAGAGAGTGGATCACTTCATGGGCTAGGATGACGCTATCCAGGATTTGTCTGCCTTCAACATAGCCTGATTTCTCCAAGGATATGATTGTCGGTAAGATTGTCTTGAGTCTCCGGGCAATCACTTTTGTTAGGAGTTTGTAGATGACATTGCAGAGAGCTATGGGTCTAAACTGCTTAGTATGGTGAGCCTACCCCTCTTTGGGTACCAGGGTGAGAAAAGTCGCATTAAGATACTGGAGGACTTGTCCGATGGCTCTAGAGTCTTCAAGAATTTCCCAAACCTCTACCGTGATCATCGGCCAACAATGGTGGAAAAAATTACTAGTGAAGCCATCGGGTCCATGAGCCTTGCATTTGGGGGTGTCCTGAAGCGCTTGATCCACTTCCTCGATTGTAATGGGTCGGAGCAGGGCTGAGTTTTGCTTTTGGGTAACGAGGGAGGGCACATGATACGTAACCTTAGTAATGGCCTCATATCTATCTGGGAGTGGTTCCGTGAGGAGATCTTGGTAATAGTCGATCAAGGTCGTTTCCATGTCTTCGTGGGAAGGAATGGTCTCCCCGTCCACAGAGATAAGATGCGTGATTTTATTAGAATGCCTTCTGTGGATGACAGTTCTGTGAAATAATTTGGTGTTGTGTTCCCCTTCCTTGAGCCATTGGATGTGCAATTTCTGTTTCCATAAAATCTCTTCTTGTCTTTTCCTGGCCTCTAGTTGTTGATTTACTTTTACTTCCTGGGCTTTTAGCTCATTCGTTAGCCCCTGCATCCTAATCTGGTTTTGAATCTCGCCCATTTTTTCTGACAGCTTCTTTTGGGAGTCGAAGATATTGCCAAAGGTTTTCTTATTCCAGAGTTTGAGAATTTGTTTGAGGTTCTTTAACTTTTGCTGAAATCTGTACATTTTGGAGCCATGAGAGACCTCTACCTCCCTCCACCAATCCTAGATTTTTGCTTGGAAATCGGGATGGTCGAGCCAGAACTGTTCAAACCTGAAGGGTTTCTTTCCAGGTGTGGCTGGCACATCCAACCATAGCTGTATAGGCCAGTGATCCGAGCCAAAGAAATTCAAGATAGTAGCTTCCAGAGCCGTTCCTTCCATCATAAGGGAGTCAGAGATGAGGAATCGATCTAGTTTGCAAGCGATTTGGTGTATTATGTTTCTTCTATTTGTCCAAGTGTGAATTCCATTGATGGCTTCCAGGTCGATAAGGTGAAGGTTTTCTATGAGGCTATTGAAGTCACTAGAGTCCCGATCCAGTCGTCTTGATCCCCCTTTTTTTTCCTCCAGGCTGTGAATGATATTGAAATCTCCACCAACAATCCATATGTTATGTTGAGTTAGACTGGATAGGTAATCCAGGTTCCTAAGGAAGTCCTGCTTATCCCTTGGGCTAGCCGGGTCATAGACATTGGTCAGGTGTCCCGGCTTGTTAGAACCAATAAGCCTATAATCTGCAGTAATGGACCACTTGGTGGCAAGAAAGTTTTCTAGCAGCACTGAATTGGTGTTCCAGAGGATAGCCAATCCTCCAGTTGTGCCTGTGGATATAGTTGAAGCTGCTTCCCCTTGCTTCCAGCAGTAGGGAAGTAGCCTGTCGATGTCTTCTGAAGTGCATTTTGTTTCCTGCAATAGTACTATGTCAGGTTTTTCCGCAAAGATCAGATCTCGTAGCATTTTTTGCTTGCTACATCCATTGAGGCCTCTGATATTCCATGAGATGATCTTCATGATGACGGGGGGTTAGGGAGAGGAGGGAAGTTGTCCGAGATCAGGTGGATTTGCCCTGAGTTTACGATGAAGTGGCATATTTCTTGTATAATCTTATTAGTAGATTTCCTCCCTCTTTTCTTTTCGTCTTTCTGAGTTTTACTTGGGTTTTTTGACTGAATGCCCTGTATTCCCAGACCTTTGCTAGATCAAGCTAAGGATCTAGCTGAGGATTTGAGAAAGACCTTGTGCACCTTCCATAATTGATCCCTGGGTATGGTGTAAAGTTTTTGATGCTTGTAGGCGTGCTCGAGGTGCTCCAGATCCACCCCGACCAGTTCTTGCTCCTCCAGCTCCATTTCTGCATCCCCGTCCTCTGTCTCCAGAAAGTCTTGCGGGTCCTGAGTCGCATCTAGGGGGGGGAGATCTGACTCCTTACCCTGTGGGGGTTGTTCATCCCCTTGGCTTGTAGATTGGGGGTGATTATCCAGATGTGGTTCATTGGGGTGTATAAGGGTTGTGGGGTTCTCTGGTTGATCTTGTAGAATTGCAAATTTATTACTAGTTGAGGGATCCTTACTTACTTGGGCTGGTTGCTTTCTTCCTCCTTGTCTTCTTTTCCCTACTGGTTTTGCAAAGTTGTCCTTGTCTTTGTCGCTTTCTGGGGTCCCTTCTTTGTGAGCAGTATTGAGAGGGCATTCTCTGAAAAGATGACTGTGTTCGTGGCATTTCCTGCATCGGAACGGTATGTGTTCATAGTCGATGGTTTGGGTCCAGTCCTTGTCATGATATTCTAGTATGACAGATCCTGGGAGTGGCTTGTCTAGGTTCAGGTACACACAGATGCGCGCATAAGAGGTGTATCGCCTCTGCTTGGTGGCTTCGGAAGACTTAACATAGATGCCTATGGTGTTGCCTATGCCGACCAGGACCTCCTCCAGCCAGAATTCCTGGGGGAGAGAGTACAGTCTGATCCATATAGGTGCATGGGAAAAGTCCTCCTTTTCAGGGCTGAACTTCTCGGTCCAGAATCTTAAGAAGAGTCCTGCCGAGTTATAAAAGTACGGCCCCCCATCAAAGATGTGATTGCGATCCTCGAGGTTGTGGAGTATGATTGTGAAGAACCCCTTGGAACCCAGTTGTAGCTCATAGTGTCCTTTTGGCTTCCACCAGTATTGTATCCATTTGACCAGATCGCGCTCAGAAGGCTAGAGCCCTAGGAATTTTCCCACCAGGGCATAGTCTCTCATATATTGCTTTTTCTCTTCTATGTGTGGTGAGATAATAACATATTTTGGGGCCTGTGGCGCTTGTGGGATACATTTACCTGGCATCCATGGAGTTGACGCAGTATTTGGGATAGTCGCATTCTCTGGATCGATGTCCATCTCCCGATCCTTGAAGATTCCTTCCGCCAGAAGTTTCGAGTGCAAATCTGGTGGGGGCTCAAAGGTCAGTCGTTTCGTACCTTCTACAGATTTTCCATTCGTCGTGGCTTGGCTGTAGGAGGTGCCATTTGCCCCCCCCTCCCTGCGAGACATGAGCCCCAGCAGGGCAGGCGTTGTGGCAGCGCGGCTCAAAGCGGCTGAAGAACCCTAAACCCTCAGCTCAGAACGAGATCCGCCAAGTATTTTTTGACACATCGATGCATTTTCATTTTATGTATGCACCAGTAATTTATGTAGTTTTATTAACTTTATTTTTAACATAGGTAAATTAAATTAATTATTTTCCTATTTTTATTTCTTTTTTATTTTATTTTCTTATTTTAAATAGGATTATTGGTCAAAATTACAATACGAGCCCGAGGTCCTATGCCTTCTCTATGCTCTTATACAAATTATCTAAGGGGACAAAACTATTTAAACCATTCAATTTTGGATTTCCTTATGCATGTGGGATTTTTATTTTCAGGTTAAATATCAACAACTTAGATTCACCCACATGCATATCAAGGGTTGTTGAGTGTTGATTTTCAAACAAACATATCTTGAGCTACATGTGTCGGAATCAGGCCCATGATACCTCGTTGGAAAGGTATCCAGACAAAGAATGTGTTGGGAGAGGTATTCAGGTCAAAACAATAAAACAAAAACCTCATAAATCGTAGAAAACAGTACGCCACAAATTTAGAGGGAAAATCAACTATGCAAACTTTGGGTAGCCATAACTCATGATCTAGGAAGTCAGATCAATCAAGAGAGGACTTGTTGGAAAGATAATGGGGATAAGAATGTACTAGAAGAATAATTTGAACCAAATTGGCAAAAAAAATGCCCATAAAATTTAGGAGTGAATGAGGCATGAATTTAACTGGAGATGGATCCTGAATTGTTCCAAAATGTGTATCTCAAGTTTCGATTGGTCAAATCAAGCTTGAGATAGCTTGTTGGAAAGATGGAACAATTAAGAATATTTTAGTAAAGTCCTTTTTACCATATTCATCACTAAAATTCTCATAAATTTCGAAGAATAGAAGCGGGCATACTTGGGATGAATTGAAGATATTTCTAATAATGGTGACTCGTGGAATTCATACAATGTGAATATAAAACTTTTAAAAGTCTTCTTAACTTATGTCCATAGTGAAATATATTTATTAATAAATATGTAAGATAAATTTGAATTGTAAGACAAAAAATGAAGGGAGACTAAATGAAAAGTTATAACCGAAAGAAATGAACAGTTACGGGAAATGAAGAGTCTCTCTTATTTTATAAAAGAGAATTCATTTTACGAAGAGAGGGACGTTTTCCCATTATAGCTTTAGATGGTACTCTTATCTCTAATTCCATAAAGAGTAGAATGCATTTTTGGATCATAAATGTTTCGCAACTGTATATGGGACTTTTCTTCATGTGCGATTATTTCATGAGTTTCTTGAATAATTTGTTATACGAACTATTTATGTACATGTTATTTAAGATTTTTATGAATTTATGATTTATAATGGATATGGGAATGGTGTTGCATAGGTAATTTGTAACTATTTACATTTATATATGTTGCATTATCATTTTCATATATTGTTGTTTGTCATGAACTATTTCTGCAATCAGTGATATCATCTTATACTTTATTCATCTATTAGCTTTGCTCCTGCATAGGATAGATTCAAAGTAGTTAAATTAGATTAGTTTGTTTTTGTTTTAGATTATATTTAGAGTTAACTAGAATTATTTGGGGGACGGTTCATTATTTTTCTCATTTTTCTTCTTTTAACTCGTAGTTTCAACCAAGCCCACATACTAGTCGGAAACGCTACCCCAAACGAGAGTAGGTCTAATTGGGACTTGTCATCGGGCATTCTCCCTTACCTTCTTGGCAGGCCATTTGGACCCATCAAGGGAAATGATGCTAAAAGGAGGGCCAAATGACAAGTTGAGTTTGTGGATTCGTTTGTATTGATTTTTTTATTATTAATAATTTACTAATGGCTCCATCCCATATCCCTTTATGGAGATATTTTATGGTACTATACCTCCCAAACCTCCTAGAAATATTTTTCATTTCTTGTCGTAATTTAAATTTGATGGCGAGGGTTAAACCTCTGCATCTGAACATACTTTACAATTATGGAAACTTTGTTATTCCCAAAATATTACTAATGAAAGTGTCATTTGCAATCTATTCACTTTGACTTTCGTAGGTCGGATCAAGTGTTGGTGTGAGACTTTGCTCGTTATCTCTATTCACACATGGGAACAATTTATGCGTGAATTTTTGCGTGCTTTTGAGAATAATGATTATGATCAATTGTGTGAAGAAATTCTAGAGCTTAGAAAAAAAAAAACATGAATCTCTAGAAGACTTTTCTATTCGATTCAAAAATCTTCTTTATAGATTTGATTTGGATGAATAATCTAAATCATGTCTTATTGTTAATTTACATGTTGATTTAGATTTGCATGGAAATGTTGAAAATACTAATGATTTAGTTGAACTTCATATGTATAGATATTTCTTTATTATGGGGGATATTGATCAGATAAATAATTATTTTTCGAAAAAAAACATATATATCCTCCCACCAGTCCATTCCCCCTTTCTTTCCTTGGGATGAAAAAGAGGTCTCTTGTGTAATAAATTCAAATTCATATTTTTTTATAGTTAACCAAGAGAGGAGTTTTCCTATTGATAATGGGATACTTTGGATCACACTGATGGTTATGTCAGGTTCTCATTATTTTATTTCACATTTTTCATCACAAGAAATAGAGAAGGAAGCTATGGAACAAAACTTAAATTCTAATCATTTTGTTAATGAATAAAATATGGACATTCATGACATGAATCCTTCCTCACCCATGGATAATTTGGAATTTGTTTCTTTTGATTTGAAATGTCCCACGGTTATAAATTCTCCTAGATTAACCAGGATAGATCAAGAATATTTTCCCATAGTTGTTGGATTATTTAGTGAAACTTCTTGTTATAAGGATTTTTGTGATTCACTCCTCTCTTCTAACCACAAGTATGTTTTGGAAGATATTTCAAATTCTCATATTTTACAAGAGAAAAACAACCACGCTGGTAATTTCACTTCAAGAGAAGAAATTAACATACATGAAATACCTCTTTTAGCACAACAATCCATTTTTTTCTTGAAAGAGGAAAACCATGTTGAGCAAGAACATGTTGATTGTAAAACCATTCTTAGTGTGGAGCCTTTTGATTCACATTCAATCAAAAATGTGCTTAAGGAGGAGAGACTACCATTCAAAGATTCATTTTTTGAAAATGTTTCTTGATCTAAAGAATCTTGCAATTCTCTTAATTCTTCCACTTATTATTATTTGTATCCTGGTATCTTTAATGGTTTGATTTTGTAAGAAGCCATACATTGTCCTATTCAAATAAGACTTGATGGTGGTAATGTGCATATGGAAGATAGGGGGGATAAGGCTTATTCCCATGAACTTAGTACAACTATGCCTTATCAACCTTTTTCATGGGATGAAGAAAATGTTGTAGTAGATGCATATCAAACGATGTCTTCTTCTTTTTCATCTTCATTTTTACCAATAGAGAGTCTTCTTGTTCAAGTACCCCTTCAGTTGAGATTGTTGATGTTAGTGGCTTCCACATTGTCTTGAAGATATCTCTTATACCATGGTGGATACAAGTCTATGTATATCATTTGATTTCTCTAATTTATCTCAAGTTGAAGCTTAATTAAAGTATGACTCTAGGGAGGCTTTCCAAGGCAATAAGGCATGTAATTCTACACCGATGGTTATGTTAGGCCCTCATTATTTTGTCTTGTCTTTAGGAATTAACAAGTTCATTAGCACAAAGATTCTCTCACCCTTCACATAGATTTTATTCATGGTTCTCATTTGGTATGCTAGTTTCCCGTAGACTCCCTCCATCAATTCTATGATAGTAATGCTAGATTTTATGATAGAATTGAAGCATGGTTGGAGGGATGTTATTCAACTAGATTTTCCGTGAATTATCACTATGACATCTTTAATATGGTAAATATAATTTTTGATGTAAATTATTTTTTCCTACTTTTTTCTCTATTTTTTCTCCAAGTTCTATTACTAATATTTTGTCATGAACATATGTTTGCAGGCTTGGGATTACGTGGATGGTTACATTGGCATTATGAATTCACATAGTTCATTATTTTCACCCACTGTAGTGTAGGATATGAGTAGGATAGAATAGGCTAGTGTATTTTCTTTCCATAGTATTAGTTTTAATTTTTTTTTTTTTTTAATTAGGATTAAATTAGTCTTCTTGTTTTGATTTCAATAATATTTTGCATGATTGAATTTATTTAGAATGTTGATCTTGCTGACCCATACACAATAAATTGAAATTTTGAGTGTTAATTTCTTCCCATATGAAATTCAATCCGCTCCAATTCCTTGCAATTTCTTTAGATGATTATTTTCAGATTTGGAGTTATCCAAACACTGACTATTTTATTATATTACTTTCAACCAACATGATTTTTTATATAGACTTTTTTTTAGCATAGTAAGCTTGGCAAATTTTTCTTTGAGATAATTTCTTTCATCACCTTTATTGTTAATTTTTTAGCTTTTGGCTATGCATCTCTTTTTCTCTATTGAATTAGTCATTTAAGCATTGGTCTGTCTATTAATATTGCAAATTGATGAATCCAAATTTTCTTCTTATATACAACAGAAATGAATATTTTTCAGGTTTCCTAGAAACATGTTCTGACAGTGTGGACAACACTACTCTATAAATCTTTCTATTTGGATCTCTTTCAGAAATTTACTAGGATCAATAATTTCATTAACTAATCCAGTGGTTGACTAAAGATTTAATCCTAGTCCTATCAATTCAATAATGATTCCAGACCCATTCTTTCTTAGAAAAAAATCTCGATCCTTCGGATTTGTTGATTTGAGGTCACTCATTCTGCTTACATTCTTGATTGATCTGATTTTTATCATGTCTTAGTACTACCCACTAATCTCAAAGTTGAAATCATTCAAATGCTTGGGGGTAGCAAATACTTTGATGGAAAATGTCAATGCAATTTCTAACATTCTAAATTCAAATTTTCAACATTTGTTTTCATCTTAGTCATGATAATAAGTTTCAAGATGTGAATTTCATGTGGTTGTAATTCCTCAATCTATTGGGCCATTGTATATGTCAGCATTCCATGAATATGAAACTATAAAACCAAAGATTATCCAAGTGTATTCATAAACTAGAAAGATAAACATGTTTGGGTCATGTTTGGAATATCTTTTATTTGATATTTCTTGCGCGTGATCTTGTTGATTTCATTTTCTGAATTATCTGCCTAATTCTTTTGAATGGAAAACCTATCTACTAGAGAGATCAATTGCTTACTCATTGACTTTTCATTCTATCATATTCTATGTGATATGTAAGCTCAAGGAAGTGAAATGCAAATTTTGTCTCCTTGGAACACTCCTGGGAATTTTATGATATTAGTTTCATGGTTTTTCCCATCATACCCAACTTACTACTTATTAGAAATCGGGTTTTAGTCACCACATTTAATCATGATTTTTTATTATATCTTTCATTTATGATGGGGGGAATAAATCCATCTTGGTTGTGGTCTAAGATTATTTGAACAGAATATATTGTTTGCTTCCATATCAATAGTAATTTCCTCTTTGTCTCTCACAAGTTTGAAGATAATCATACAAATATTTCACATTATTATCATTAATGACGAGGAAATACAAACCTTGATGTGTGATGTTGAGGATTTGTTGAATCATAATTTTATTCATATTTTAAGCATCACAAAGGTTTGTTGATGGATGGGTATCTTTAGGACATTAATGGAATTAAAATTTTATGGTTATATTTGTGTAATTTAATTGATTTTGTTTGCAGGAACAAGACGAAGTCTCTAGGGGATCCAAATCTCACAAACAACCAATGCCACTAAGTCTCTTGTCAAAAGGAAAATTGTGGGAAAACATATAATGACTATTTATCGAGAAGAAGGACATGATATTTGATTGAATGGACAAAACATGAATACTCAATGATTGCATTGGCATTTGCATAGGTTTTATGACAACCCATATAGTTCAATTTTATATTATCTTAGCATGCTTTGCTTAGAATTAGTTTAATTTTGGTCTTTACTATTCTTTTTAGTTAAATTTCATTTTAATATGTTAGTAATTTAGAGGAAGATTTTTTTCTCAATCTGTCTAACAACATATCATAACATTCTCTTTTTTTATGCAGTTTGGGAAATGGCTTGGACGACCAAGAACTCAGAATTTTTTCTCTTTAAATGAAAGCAACTTAGGGAGGTATTAATTTACATTTGACTGCTCAGATTCCTTTGCAACATTTTTTTAAAATTAATCAACTAAGATTGTCACCAACTCAATAATTGATCAGAAACATAGTCTCATTCATGTATTCTCATGTTTGTTTATGATCTAGTTGATATTTAGAGTCGTTTTCATGATCATATTTTATGACCTCCATAACTGTGATGTTTCATCTTTACCTTATCAGATTGAATTGTTTGAATCTTTGGGATTAATAATATCTTTTATAGAAAAGAGAAATGGATGTTTTGGTGAGATGTCACATGTGAGCTCTATTGTTAAAAGGTTCATTATTTTCAAGTGTGCAAAGGACTTACTTATGACAATAAATCTTGAGAGCTTATTGTGGAATGTTTTATGTGATTGGATTTAAAGATTCTTTTTATTAAGCATCCTCGTTAACTCATTTTTCTAGATTTTTGCAGGTGACAATTGGATTGGAGGATTGTGTTGTGAATTTTTCCACTAGATTACCGATCCTCATAATCCTACTTGTTCTTCCTTTTAGATCTTTACTTTTGGAATCTTTTTATTGGTCCTTACTTTGAATGGTTAACCGTCCTTACCTAATTCTTAATTTTGTTTACTTCTCGAGGCTTTAGTGAATTTTTTTTCACTAATAATGCTCATGATTTATATTATGTTGATTGTCTATCTTTCAAGAATAATTATTCCCATAATGACTAATAGAGTGTGCTTTTGATTTTCCTCTTAGTTTAGTATAACCAATTTCTTTATTGTATATAATTTTACATCCTTCTTTGCTTAATTTTTCAATCATGGTAGTGGGTTTTGTTCTTTTGTGCCATCAAGGATGAATGATACAATGAATGAAATAATTTGGATTAATAATAAAAAGGCGGTGAGTATCTTGGTGAACAATATCAATGAAATTTCTAAGTTTGAAAATATGGCATCTTCAAAATATTATTTCACTAAGATCATATCCATAACAATAAGTTAAAAGGAGTGTGAATTCTTAAATTCATTCAATGTTTATAACCTTGAACATTTCAGGAAATTTCAATTGATTATCAACATGAAAGGTTCAAATTTAGTGATTTGATATCTTTTTTATCATATAATGGTTCCTCATAATCTTGTTGATTTTTTCATTTCCAGATTATGTACTCAATCCTGAAAATCATTCTTGTTGGGTTTAAGTATGTATGGAAAATGGATTAGTTGAAAATTTTTCCCTTATTTCAATTCTTGGAGCTGCAATGTAAGTACATTTCATGCATATCACCCATATTATGTTGTTGTCCAGGATGTATCCCATGTTACATTGATCCCTTATTGTTTTATTTTTTTATATTTTTTTTTTATTTTTAATTTTAATTTGATTTGAAGATTGACATTTTTTAGTTTTGGGTTCCTTTTAGTTTAGTTATATTCTCTTTTAGTTTTAGATTTAGTTTTATCTCTTGCTTTCCACTTGTACAATTTTATTCCATCATTTAATTTGGATGTGGGTTTGTTCCATGAGTTGATTTGACTTCTTAGTCTACCTTGAGGATTACTCTTTCAATTTGAGTGAGGGGCTTATCCAATTTTGATCACATACTAAAGAAATTTTACAAGTCATGAGATGCATGGGCTACTCTATCTAAATGAACATTCATGAAGTTCTTAGTTGTGGGTATGGACTAATAGTTATGGTAGGACACATGTGTTTACTAAGCATACCATGATAATTCATAAGTATACGAAAGTGTCTATCTACGTTTTTCTTTGAGCTCCATCCACTTAATATTAATAAGATGGTCCATACTATGATGGTTTTGGGGGAGACATATGGGTTAAACTTAAATGCATAGCATCTACTTAGAAAATCGAAGCAACTCTTGTATCACCTCGCTT
>JZKD02S0081554.1:242190-282818 GCA_000966675.3 Picea glauca
TAAAGGGTGAGCATTTTTTGAAATAAAAAGGAAGTTGAAAGCATTATTAGTAGTGTGGGAAGTACAAGTAAACCTGTCAGGGCTATGGACACTTGTTGGAAGTGGATCTATGCTTGTATGGTACCAAGGCATCTTCGTTGGGGCTATGGACGCTCGTTGGTAACGAATCAATGCCGAGAAAATAGCGATGAGGAACACACTTATGTAAATGTTTGTTTGTTATAAAAAGTGTAAACCCATGGTTAAACCAAAGATAATATGAAGTAGTTAGCCAATTAAAAATTTACCTCACTAATTTTCTCTTTGAAAAATGTGTGTTAGATTACAAGTACCCAAAATATTAGATCACATATTTTAGAAACTTGGCATTATTGTGGTACTTATGATTACCGAAAATTTGTCTATAGTTTGTTGATCTTATCTTTAAAGTTCAGATTTGAAGTAAAGGCCCAAGGATTTTATTGATAGAGATAATTGGTTCTCCCAATATGCCACCATTTGGTGTGGCCACAACAACCCCCCCTTTACTTTTTCTCTCACAAGAGAAAGGAAAAGGCCCCCTACTAAAATTTGAACATGAATTCCTAATTCTCTACTACTATGAGTCTAATGTTTATTCTTCATCTACTTTGAGGGAGTTGAGTTTGATCTTTATTGATGATTATATTTATGGATGTTTTTTAATCATTGTGATCTTATGCTTCTTGTCTTATGCTGCTTCATTGATATTTGTAAGATGAAATGGACAAGTTATCTTTGGGACCTTGTGAATATTTTGAAGTATTTGATGATCCTATATGGCTGTAAAGATTGATGCTTTATTCTATACCTTGAATGAGTTTTCTCTTAGGGATTTTTTAATGGATGACTTAAATGAAGAACATGTTTGCATTTTGCATCCTCTTTCTTGCATGTTGTGCTTAATGCCTTCATCTTTATGCTCTTATATATTGATCATATTCTTTGGTTTCACTATTAACTTGAACCACAAGATCACTAATCCTTCTTTTGAGTTCGAGACTTGGCATATGTAGTTTTCAGGAAACTTATATACAACCACCCATGATTCTCTTTGAACAAGCCCAACATTCATTCATAATTTTGATTGAAGGAAGGGAATGTAATGTTCATGGTATAATGGTGTCTCCTTAATTGCATAATTGATCTCTTATCTTTGTTGTTGCAGGAGTAGGTTCGCAGGGCCACTTCATTTACATGGTCACTCCAACCTTGAAATGCATGTGGAGGAATCCATTGATCTTCTTCCTCTTGCCTAGATCTCTTTCTATTGATAATCTTATATGTTGTTTGAAAACAATAGTCAACATTATGGACTAAGCCTTGTCTTGCCTGAACCTCAGTTGATTTAGTCAACATTATGGACTAAGCCTTGTCTTGCCTGAACCTCAGCTGATTTTTTTTCCTATCACCTTTGTATTGATGAAGTCGTGACCTTAATCCTTATCCAGAACCCTAACTCATGTGTAAATTGTCCTCACTTTTCTAATATTTATTTTATTACTATTTTTGTACGTAATTTGTATATTTTTATTTTATTTATTTCTTCTTTTTGTTTTTAATTTAAGTTTATTTATTATTTTTGTATTTATTTATTACCATTTTACTCTTGGTTTTACAAAACCGCATGGTTTTATTACACATGATAATTGTCCATGGTTTGTTATTCCCCATTGTTTCCCCCAAAGTTACTGTAGATATTTATTTTTACATGGGGTAAATAAATTTCACTTTAAAAATGTTTTTACATGGTTAAACTATTTGTTACATGGGTGTTTTACATAAAACCTAATGCATAATATGTACATCCTCATTTTTTTCATATATCCCTATAGAATTAAAAACAATTTAACTTTTCATTTTTATATATGTGTATATTTATATATATTCATTTCTTTTATTTATTTTTCGTTCTATGTTCTTATACAAATTAGCTAAGGGGGATAAAACTACTTAAACCATTTAATTTTGGATTTCCTTATGCATGTGGGATTTTTATTTTTAGGTTAAAGATCAACTACCTAGATTCACCCACAAGCAGATCAAGGGTTGTTGAGCATTGATTTTCAAACAAACATATCTTGAGCTACAAGTATCAGAATCAGGCCCGTGATACCTCTTTGGAAAGGTATCGAGAAAAATAATGTTTTGGGATAAGTCTTCAGGTTATAAAAGTAATGGAAAACCTCAGAAATCATACCAAAAAAAAAAAATAGGCCACAAATTTGGAGGGAAAATTGACTGTGCAAATTTCGGGCATCCATAACTCATGATCCAGTAAGCCAAATCAAGCAAGAGAGGACTAGTTGAAAAGCTAATGAGGAGAATAACATATTAGAAGAATAATTTGAACCAGATCAACAACAAAAATGCCTAGAAAATATAGGAGAAAATAAGGCACAAATTTAATTGGAGATGGACCATGAATTGTTCCAAAATGCGTATCTCAAGTTCTAGATGGTAAAATCAACCGTGAGATAGCTTGTTGGAAAGATGGAATAATGAAGAAGATTTTAGTAAAAAAAATTTACCAGATTGATCACTTAAATGCTCAAAAAAATGAAGAACATAATCAGACGTAGTTGGGTTGAAATGGAGATATTTTCAATAATGGTGACTCGTGGAATTCATACAACGTGAATATGAAAAATTTAAAAGTATTCTTAACTTTTTTCCATAGTGAAATATATTCATTAATAAATATGTAAGAGAAATTATAAATGTAAGATAACAAAACTAAGGGAGATGAAATGAAAAGCCGTAACCGAAATAAATGAATAGTTACGGGAAATGAAGAGTCTCTCTTATTTTATAAAAGAGAATTCATTTTACGAAGAGAGGGACTTTTTCTCATTGTAGCTTCGGATGGTACTCTTATCTTCGATTCGATAAAGAGCAGAAGGCATTTTGGGATCATAAATGTTTCACGACTATATATGGGACTTGTCTTCATGTGTGGTTCTTTCATGAGTTTCTTAAATAATTTTTTATACGAACTATTTTTGTACATGTTATTTAAGATGCTTATGCATTTAGGATTTATAATGGATACAAGAATGGTGTTGCAGATGTAATTTGTAACTATTTACGTTCATATATGTTGCATTATCATTTTCATATATTGTTGTTTATCATGAACTATTTTTGCAACCAGTGATATTATCTTATACTGTATCTATTTATTATCTTTACTCATGCATAAGATAGATTAGAAGTAGTTAGATTATATTAGTTTGTTTTTTATTTAGATTAGATTTAGATTAAATTACAATTCTTTGGGGAACAGGTCATTGTTTTTCCCCCTTTTCTTCTTTTAATTCGTAGCGGCATCCAAGCCCACATACTGGTCGGAAACACTAAACCAAACGAGAGTATGTCTAATTGGGACCTGCCATCGGGCATTATCCCTTACCTGCTTGACAGGCCATTTGGACCCGTCAACACCTCCTTAAATTGTTTGAGTGTTTTGTTTTTTGAAAATTTGTATTAAATTAGATATTATTTCATGGTGGAGGCTAAAGTCATTGCAAATTGCAAAAACTGGTTGGATTAAGCAAGCTTACCCATATTACGAACTATATAAAATATTCAAATGTGAAGGTTAAAACTTAGATTCCACAACTTAATAACGATGCTAGACTTATCCATATACCAAGGTCCCTCACTTACAACATTCACTTTACACAATTCAAAGTCAAATTCAGGAATGAAAAAACATTTTCCATTCGGATGGAATACAATGAAATTTAGCAAGAAGTAGCCCCAACTATGATATCCATGTTTTGGAGATTTTTAAGTGATGTCCAGAGGGAATTAAATATGAAAATCATATCATATAAAAGGGGATATTTTTCTTCGGGCTTAATCCATGATAGATCAAGTTTTAAGCTCATAGTGTTGCTTACTTTTCCTCACTGAAGGAAGGGTTACATAAATCTTCATCATTGGGGGAGAATTAGTTGGAGTTGGAGTTATTCCTTAACAAAGAAGAGCACGTCCTTAAAAGAAATCAGATTACCTTAAGTGATGGGAATATGGCCATTGAATTTGCATATCATATCATATCAGATGGGATATTCTTCTTCGAGCTTAATCCATGATAGAGAAATTTTTAAACTCATAGTGTTGTTTCATTTTCCACATGGAAGAAAGGGTTAGTGATAATATTCACTGTTGGGGGGGAATCAGTTGGAGCTAGAGTTATTCCTTAACAAAGAAGAGTGTCCTTAAAACAAATCAAATTACCTTTGACAACTTCTTCCAATATTGGGGATTTCTAAGTACTGGAAGAGGATATCTTCATTTCTCCTTATTTCTTCCAGTATTGGGGATTTCTAAGTACTGGAAGAGGATATCTTCATTTCTCCTTATTTCTTCCATAATAAAAAAATACTAAGCACAAATTTAACTCTTTTTTTATGTCATAGTCATCAAGAATGTGCACATATTCTAGTTACTTGCTAGTAAATATCGAGAGTCTAATTGTTATGAGGGATTCTTGCATCTTGTATCTTAGTATTTACATTTCCTATGGAGTTCTTGCTCATTATTTCTAAGGTGATAGATTTTCCGAATGCAATTTTACAGTGAGCTACAAATTCCCTTCTACAAACATCTCGTCAAACTTGTTTTTGGCTTCCTCTTACTTTCAACACCATTCCAACTTGACCATGATTTTTCCAAACACCATATTCTAAGTCTTGAATCCATTGCAAAATGGTTCATTATTATTCAATGTATCTAATTGTTTTATTACATATTTCATATGTTGCAATGTATCCCCTTTTGTAGTATACATTGCAACAATTCCTATAAATATTTTTCAAACAATTGACATGCATACTCTAGTTTTTTTTTGTATTTGGAAACAATTTCCCTCCTCTAACACTTGGAGCATTGCTTGAAGTTGATTTCTTGTTATTTGATCACCCACCACTATTGTTTGTGAAATACCCACTACTATTGTGATAAAACACCCTAGCTATATTGATAAACCTCCTTGTTGCACTATAGAGATCCCCATGGTTGTTAATTCTCTCAAATGTGTCTTGTTCCTTCCAATACAAGATGACGTAGATGACCAAAACCATCATGGACCATCTATTGGTTCACAATTATTTCCCATGACCCCATTTCATTGGAATCTAATATTATATAACATATTAGATCCTTCAACACATTAAACAGGTTGTATAATTAAAACTTATCAACTTAATAGCATTTAGACTTAGCTAATAATTTTTTATCAAGTGAGAATAAATAGCATTGACCATGCAAGTTATTTGTTTATATTCATTCACTAATCCTCATATGTATGGCATACTCAACAACAAGGTGCCACCTTGCATACACAATATGTTGGAAGATGTCTTTGTGTGTTGAGATACGTGTCACACCACATGGAATGCAAGCATGTACCCCAATGTGGACATGTCATTGAACAACCTTTATCCTATTCCTTTTTATCAATATCTCAATAGCCAAGGTCAAGGATCTCTCCCGCAATTTTCTCTTGTTTAATAAATTATGAATGATTTTAGATTATTTCACCTTGATTCAATGGTTACAATCCTTCTTATTTATATAATTACGTAATTATCCAAATATTAAAAAATATCTCATACTATTTTATAAAACTAAATTCCATATAAATTCATTAAATATGATTTAATAGTTGATATAAATTGTCTAACCCTAATTCAAAACCTTGTAAATATACGACTTTTCATTATAAATTTACCTAAATTTATAAAATTTAGGTATGATAATGCAATTCATTGAAAAAAACTATGCTTCATATAACCTCAATGGTGTGTTCACCTCATAGCCATGTTTTTACCATTTTGGAATGGCCCAATACACATTGCATAGATCCATTATTATATTTTCAATTTTCCATGAATCATTCTTTGCTCTATAAACTTAAAACTTTAGTAAAAGTTATATAAAAAAGAAGATGGTGTAAATATAGATTTTTTTTTAATATTAAAACATTTTTATCACTATTAAATGTTTTTTAGATGTTTTTTTAGATGGAATGTCAAAAAGCAAAGCTAAGAATCAACATCCAGTGGGTTTGTTGTGGCCTTTGCTATTTCCATAATGGAAATGAGAGGTAATAACAATAAATGTTTTTTAGATGGAATGTCAAAAAGAAAGGCTAAGAATCAACATTCAGTGGGTTTGTTGTGGCCTCTACTATTTCCATAATGAAAATGAGAGGTAATAACAATAGATTTTAATATTGGATTTTCAAGAAAATTAGTAAAACAATATGATTATTTTATGGTTGTGGTGGATAAGTTAATCAAAGAAACAAATTACATTTATATTATATTTATTCATAAGGTTGTTGAAATTACAAAAATATGAATAAGGTAAATCTTTAGATTACATCAAATATCCAATGTAACGGTTTCCAACAATACGGATACAAAGTTTATTTCTAATTTTTGGAAGAGTTTTTTTTTTAAGATTTGGGTATTAGGTTGAATTTTAGCACTATTTATCATCCACAAATAGATGGTTAAACTAAAAGAATGAATCACATAATTGAATACATACTTCACATATATGTGATGGATATATCATTCATGTAGGAAGATTATTTACACTTTATGGAATATGTATATAATAATGGGTATCATGCATCATTAAAAATAACTATGTTTAAGGTTTTATATGGTAGATGGTGCAATACTCCAATGAGTTGGGATAATCCAGTAAATAGGATTATGTTTGGGACATAAATTCTCAAGGAAATGGAGTAGTAACTTTCTACAATCAGGAATTACTTGAAGGAAACCCAAGATAGAAAAAACAAAAGTGTACATAAGAACATATTGCATAGAGAATTCAATGTTTTGAATCATGTTTTCACCATAGTGAAGCCAAAGAAGATCTTCTTGAAGCTTGAAAGTTGTGTCAAGCTATCACCTAGATATTGTTGGTCATTTGAAGTCCTTGATAAGATAGGAAAAATTACATATAGACTTACATTGCCTACTAACGTTAGAGCTCACAATGTTTTCCATCTTTCTTTGATTAAGAAATATGCACATTATCCTAACCATGTGATTTTTACGCTATGATCTAGGTGGAACAAGTGGGAGAGTTCCATACAGAGCCACTATGCAGCCTTGAAAAGAAAGTAGCATTGTTCTAGAACCAATCCATCAGACAGGTAAAGGTGCAATGGAAGCACTTTGCTCCTAATGAGGATTCATGGGAATTAGAGGATGTGACGAAATAAGCATACCCATTTTTGGTATAATCTTGAGCTAAATAGAGGTTGGTGCTATTCCAAAGGGGAGGGGAATGTAATACCCCCATTTTGACCCCTAGAATGTATTGGATTGGATTATGTAAAGGTTGTAAATTCATGGCTAAAATGATAGGAATCAAGCCACGTGAAATTAAGTAAATGACCCCATACATAAATGATATAAATATGTTTGTATCGTTTCCTAGTGTGGATCTCAATGCCAAGGCTAAATTATCGAATGGTTAGGCATTATAGATGATGTAAATATGATTTTATGGACCATGTGGTAGGCTTGATACAATGAAATCAAGATATATGATTATTGACATTGGAATATAATATATAATGGTCCAAGATGTCTATTGAGAGTATGAGAAGAGTTATGATTCCACTAGAGGTGAAGTGGAAAGTGATAGGCAAGGGAAAGAAATCACCTATCATTAAGTATTAGCCTAAGATCTCATCTATTTTTCCATCATGTGACTTAAATGAAACCAAACACCTCCATTGACGTTTATACCCAATCATTGAATGCATGTAGAATTTGGTGAGGAAAGTCCACTCATGTGTAGTTATTGAAGCACAAGTTGAGTACAATCATTATGAAAAATTGTAAGCATACTCCATTCTACTATTCAAAGGAATTATACAAATAATTCCCTCAACATTCTCGTTGTCATTCATCCTATCATTTTTTCACATTCATACTCTGCACTTCTCTTGTGCTATTCTCCATTGCTAACAAGGAACCACTTTAGAAATTTACCAAAATCAATGTTGTGAAAGAGTAATTATTGACCCTATATGAGAGATAAATGGTTGCAGGTGAACATAGATGTTGGTCCTTCGCCTGTTAATCCAAGAGACTACACATGTACCTCCCATCCAATGCTAGGGGTAATCTTCTTCCCCCTTATCCCCCCGAGCCGCAAAGGGGTCACACACAAAAAACCATAAACACAATAGCACAAACTTGACCTCGCAAGGAAGAGCTTCCACTTTTTACACAAGTTTTCCAACCGAACTCCCCACAAGTAAACTAGTCAAGAAAATTTTTGGCATCATAATAGTACTTAAAAAATGAGGTCCTTTATCTCTTCATCTCCATTTCATTTTAGGGGAAATTAACAATGGCACTTTTCCTCTCATGCATAAATAATTAATTTTTTTTATAATTTAATCAAGGATTATTCACCCACTACACATGTCACACTCTCCCCAAGTTGCACATGTTAATTCCCTTTTTATTTTATTTATTTAGACATTTTCCCCCACATTCACCAATTTGTTCCTATTTTTCTTCTTAGTTGTCTCTTAGTTCCCCAATCCCTCATTTAATTTGTGTCCCCTAACTAGATTTCAGTTTGAGTTGGATTATGATTCTTCTTTTAGTTAGGATTAGTGGTTGATTGAGTCAAGATGTTATTTTATGTGGACTATCTATTCTCTCATGTTTTATTTTATTTTTATTTAAAAATCTCTTTTATTATTTCCATGCACACATGTGCATCTACCCAACTTCATTCTTATTTCTTCATTTACTTAAGTTGTAGTCTAATTCTCTTTATTCTCTTTTAATTCTTTAATTTAGTCAAACCTCTTAGACTTAGACTCTTTGTTATTTTTCTTGTCTATAATTTAATAATCAACCATATGATCTTTCTAACAATGTCTAAGTATTTTATTTTATTTTTTCTAGGCCTTCTAAATTTGTTTTTACTCAAATCTTGTTTATGCAACGTGCCCTTCAGGACGCACTTCCGTGCTCCAAAAGTGCCACTCGCCTTTGACTAGTTTGGAAGTTTTTCTGACACTTGGAGTCAACACTCCACTTGGTTGTCCTTGTGAGAGACTAAGGGATGTCTAAGGAATAAGGATTTTTCCTTATTGCATGCCCCTTAGAATTCTTCATGAGTGATTGTCTCAGTCTACCCTCACTACATCATGGACCTATCGGAATGAGGTAATCATTAACCTCACGTTTAGATCACGGCGGGAGTGGTAGTAGGTTGTGACGGGGACGTTGTCACACCTCTCCCTCATCTATCTGGTTTCTGTGTATGACCCTTTTACTCCAGATTCCATATGTGATTTTAATTAGTAAGCGTGACCATACATGCATCCACTGACAAGGGAAATGTCAATAATTCATATACATAATATTCATACTAAAATAATCATATAAATCACATGTGTGTAAATCAAATACTCAAACCAAATACAAGTCCACTCCCTGACTCAATCTAGAGTCCAAGGAAGTGCGTTGATGCCATGAGCATCCTCAACCTATCATGTATCATGCACACTCGGGAGAACTCATTAATAACACCTGTCAATATATATACATCTAGAAATTAACATATAAATCACAATGACATCATAATATATCTCATAATAAAGAAGAAATCATAATGTACCATAACCGGATCACTTGCTCACAAGCGTCCTCAAAGAATAAGTCAATGTAAAATGTGATCAGTGGAACTGGATGTTACACTAGAATGCATTTACTTTTAGTTTAATTCAGTTCATTTCATAAAGTCTCCATTTGTTGGAGAAAAACCTTTAAACTAGTAATTGGACCATTATAACCAGTCGAAATCACCATCTCAAACGGAAAAGGGTCTGATTGGGGCCCTGGTTGGGTGATTTCTCGAATGTTGATCATGGTCAATTTTGGCCATCAACATTTTTGGCACTAGGGGGAGGGCCACCGGAAAGTAAGCCCTTTTGATCTATTTTTTTGAATTAATTCATTTTGTAATGGCTAATATCACTGTTCTAGAACATGCTTTCAGTGTTCCTAGGTCTACTAGGAGTATTTCTAGAAAGACAGTTATACTCTTGCAAAAATTGATCTTTAACAGTGAAGGTAAAACTTTTGTTTCTCATCATTTTTCTATGTCTAAGCTTATTTCCAATCATTTACATGTATTTGATGAAAGTGATATTTGCATAATTTTTTTCGCGACTTTAAGAGGAAGGATCCATCGTTGGTTTGAATTGTTACCAGCCAAATTCATTCACACATGGAAACAATTCATGGAGTTGTTTCTTAACACTCACGAGGATTACAATTATAAACAATTGTGGTTGGAAATTGAGAATCTTCGCAGAGATGAAGGTGAGCTTGTGGATGGCTTCTTTTTCAGGTTTATGTTAATTTTCCTTAGATTTCATGATAAAGATCAACCTTCTAGAGAAGAGGCATTAGATTGGTTTCTCTATCTTAATTATCTTTCTAACACACAAAATCAGGAAAATGATGATAAACATGAAGATGATTTGTTTCATGACATGCATGTTATTCAAGATTTTAGTCCATCATTTAATCCTAATTCAAGGTCTAATTCTATTAAGTCCACTGATAATACTAAAATTGTTATGCAACAACAAATGTTAGGATTTTTTTATACACAGTTTCAGGAACAAGAGAAGGTATTTGAGGATTTAACTCTTTTATTTAACAATGATATTGAAACTCTTGTTGGAAGAGACATAATGGAAGAAGACTTAATGCTTAAAGGCCTTGAAACTGAAAGTGTAAGTGATGGTTGTATCAATGGTAATTTTGAATTTTCTTATTCTAATATTGAACAAGTTCCTCTCATTATTACAAATAACTTATCATTAGATCATAGTTTGCACGATAATTTTTCCTTTGAAGCAGTTTATGAAGGTTTTTCTATTAAAAGGGAATCATTTTGCTGCTTATACTCTGAAAATTATTACTTTTTGTATCCAGATTTATTTTATGACTGTACTTTACATAATGGAATTCATACTTTTACTTTATGATCAGATTTTAGATTGATGCCAAATAATAAAAAAATGTCATAGGAGAATGAGGGAAACATTTCTATTCAATTTAATTCATATCAAGATTACGAACAAGAAAATGATCTTTTTATGAACATTGGCTATGATTCACATGCATACTTACCTAGTTCATCTTATGCCATTATAATTAATGAATTAGTTTGTAAGTTGGAAAGGGATGAAATCATTTTTGGTGATGTATTAGATAACAATGATATTGAAAGACTTCATCACAAGATGATGGTCATATCGGAGTCTCATGTCTTTAATTCCAAGTTTGAAAGTGGAATGAAAAATGAAGTAATATCAAACTTTCATAATAATAACAAAACATCATCCACTAATTCCTTTTCTAATTTTTCAAATCATGATCATGATAGGATTCTTCCTAATCATGATCATAATAAGATATTTGTCTTCTCCATTAAATCTTTACAAACATCAAATGACTTCCAATCTTATTTCTATGATCCAATTGAAGTTTGGTTGGAAGAATCCTTTTTGAAGAAACTTCCATTGTACAATAATTTTTCTACACTTTTCTTTGTAAACAACATTTTAGATTTGATTCTTACAATTTTTAGATACAAAGTGTTACAATTTCAAGTACTAATACTTCATTGTTTTCTTTTTGTGGGATTAGAGTTACTTTGATGGTTACATTGGAAGTTTCATTTCACTTAGTTTTGATTGTCCTGTAAGATAGGAGTAGAAGTATATTAATTTAGTTTTCTTTTCTTTTCTTTTTCTAGAAAAGGTGTGATGCTTGCCTTAGTTAGTTTTAATAAATGTGATAATTATAAGATTGCATGTGTTTATTTTATTTTATTTTATTTTAGTAAGCAATTTTTTTACCCTTATTTAGAATTTTTTGATCCAATTTTTGGTTTTGCAGGTTTTCGTTGGATGCTTAGATGATAGCTTAGATTAGAAATTACTTGGGTTCCTTTGCATAAGGAAGTTATGATGGTGTTATAGTTGCAAACAAGTTATATCAGGGAGTCTCTACACCTTACCCTGTTTTCATTCAACATCTTGTTCTTTGGTCTCTTAAAAAACATATTGTCAGTCACTCTACAATTAGTAAGAGATGATCCGTAAGGATTTTCAATTTTTAACTTTGGAGCAAACTATTTACGAGGAATGAGGCATTTTGATGTGATTTTGTCTCTTTTTTCATAACTGTTCCTTTTTAATTTTAGGATTTCCTTTTAAATAAAAACCTGATCTATTCCATACCAAGCAAGACATAATCAATCTTTATCTCAACATAAATGAAAACACTCCTTTTAACTCTATACTATTGATGAGATATATTTTCTAATTTTTGTCTTGTTTGGGTTTTCAAGTTTTCATGGCTTATATTTTACCTTGCTTTCTAGTTTATTTTTAGACAATTTGCAAATTTTCATTACTCCTATTTTAGATTTGTTTTCATTATTCCTACTTTAGATTTGTTTTTCTTTATTCTTAAAGTTTGATTGGATTTTCTTTACTCTTGTTTCTAATTTGATTTTATGTTATTTAAGTATCTTTTCCACGCAAATATGTAAAACTCAACCTCTTGTAGATATGTAAATATTCATTTTTATTTGTTGTTTGTTTTTGTTTGTTGTCTTTTGTTTGATTGATTTATTTTGTTTCAGTTATAGACTTCCAGAATTGAATCACTGATTAAGGGCAATATATTACTTGGACTGCCAAAAGTGAGAGTTCAAGATCTTCGAGGATTAAGATTTTGAGATTGTGGGTGTGTTTAAGTTTTGGTGGTCACAAAACGATCTTAATAGATCTTGCCATTTAATTTTATTCAGCAGAGGGAAGTGCTCACAAAGATCTCGCAAAGTTTGAGTTACAACAAAGCAACTTTTGATTAGTTGCCAAGGATCACTCCAAATCAAATTTCTGGCGCGCAGAAAATTGAAGGAATCAAATATGGAAAGGATAATGGATCGATTTATTTAACCAATGAAAAGTTAATATGATGAGGAGCAACGAAGTTGTAGAAGGGTTTTACCACACAAAATAAGAACCTTGTCGCAGTAAATTCGATGGTTTGAGCTACATGAACGTGGATTGGATACCATAATTGTTGAGGAGTAAAACTAGATCATAGATTTAATCCCTTTTTTTTCTTTGCTTTTAATTTTCATTAATTTTAGCTATAGTTTTTATTTAGTTTAGAATAGCTACATAATCTTAAACTCTGTAGTCATCCTTTTAAAAAACAGTTAGTTTTGATTTGATTTGTTTTGTCTAATTTTCAGTTGTTCAATATCAATTGCAAGGTTGATTCTGGTGTGATCTTATCAATTAGCATACAACATCAGTCTCCTGGCAAATTGGCGGGATTTCATGACTAAACAAAGAACCAGTTTCGAAGATCGTTGCAATCCATGCCAAAACAAAGAATTAATTTCACAGGGCGAATTACGAGAAAACAGATAAAACCGTCGAAAACCCGCTTCTAGAATAGACCCATTTACCTTACTCGTGAGCAGTTTCCTCAAAAAGTGAAAGATCTGAGAGATATCATCGATTTTCTTAAACGGATTTTCTCATAAACTTGTGGCGCTCGATTTGTATAATTATGAGATCAGTGACAAAAGAAAAGGGGTCGGCGACTGGAGAAACAAGGCAACATACTATCGTGTTATTGTAGATACTAGGGATAGACTAGGGGGGGGAGAATTCTAAGTTCTGCAGAGGATTTATCTATTTTCACTGTTGTAAGGAGGATTTTTTCTGTAGACTGGGAGAGGTTGAATCCTCGTGAAAGAGAAGGATCTGCAAAAGAGGCCTTTTGCACTACTGTAAGAGACTTATTTGTAGAAAAATAGCTAATGGTTGGACCAACAAATGAGAATTCCTTAATTTTGTAACCATTATTGAGCACTGTTGTTCGTTTTGGTGACTAACTGAACAAAGAGATCATTTAGTTATTTTTCATTCTCTGTTTTATGAGTATGATTATGTTTTCCAACACTATTGTTGAATTAGAACTAGCACAGCTGCTAACTCGCAGCTGGTGAACGCAGAAAGAGTTAAGGTCGATAAAAAAATTCTCATTTTAAAATAAAATAAAATCTAGCCAGATAATGAAATTCTAATTGAGAGCCAGATAATTAAACTCTGAAGAATTCCAAAAGTTAATCATTTAAACTTGGCAATCATATGATGTTATAGTAATTTC
Organism: Picea glauca; assembly: GCA_000966675.3. Classification (NCBI taxonomy): domain Eukaryota; kingdom Viridiplantae; phylum Streptophyta; class Pinopsida; order Pinales; family Pinaceae; genus Picea; species Picea glauca. The sequence continues at coordinate 256,485 of JZKD02S0081554.1, forward strand.
TTAATATGATTAGGTAAATGTTAAAAAGTAAACAGGTAACGGATGCATTTATAAATGCGAAGAAGTTATCGACAATAAATCTGATCCATTGATTTTGGAGGACGACTAAGAATATACCAGCATCTTCAATGCATAACCATCAGATTAGAATTTAAGATTAAAAGATCATTAATTGTGCCCATCTCCAATAGGTATATGCCTTTCGGCGTAATAACTCATGCTTATTTCAAATTGTTGTCAAGCTATCTTGCAGGATTGGATAGAGTTGGAATTAGAGCTAAATATTACATTTGAACTATTAGAGCTAAATTGTTGTCAAGCTATCTTGTTGTTCTATAGAACTATTTTTGTAGTTTCACATGATTTTTTGGCTTAAATACAATTCTCACTTGAATGCAAATATATGCACAAAACTATCTGATAACTATTTAGTTATCAGGTAACTATTTGTGCATATCTTAAACATCAATAAGTCTTAGAACTATTTCTCGGGCATGTTAGCTTCATTTTATTTTGGGTTCAAGCTGGTTCATGTTACTTTCTCTTTCCCTTGATTCAAAAGAGGTCTATATGTTTTGCTAATTAAGAAAGAATAGATTTATTTCCATTGTTTGCATTTAGACTAGACTACATTTACTTTTAGTTTAATTCAGTGCATTTCATAAAGTCTCCATTCCCTAGAGAAAAACCTTAATTGGGTAAATGAACTCATTATAACCAATGAAAATCACCATCCCAAAAGGAAAAGGGTATGATTGGGGCCCTAATTGGGTGACTTCTCGAATGTTGATCATGGTCAATTTTGGCCATCAATAGGCCCCCACAAGAGACCCTCTCTATTGAGATTATGGAGAAATAGTCGCTTGAGGTCTAGAATTTTAATGCCTTGTTTAGTGTTACCCTTGTTATGGCTAGGAGTGTTGGGTAGAGATGCCACAATGTTACCCTCTATGTTCTTCAATCTTATTTGGGAATAATTCTTCTCCCATCATTCTCTCTAACTTTCTCCTTTTGTAGTCACACTTACTTCCTTCATTGTTTAGGGTTTTCAAGTTTCTTGTATTCATAGTTATCAAATTTGGCCTCATCAACTTCATATTCACCTTTTCCTTCATCACATGGATCCTTGTTATTTCCAATAATGTCTTCATGTTCTCTTCCACCTTGGATATCATATTGATTGGTCTTTATCCTCCTTGGGGTCACTTGGTTTCATCAATGATTCTCTTGCATAAAAAAACATCTATAATTTAATTATTCCTCTTGGATTATCTATGGGGAAACCAAAATATATTTATGTTCCATGATATTATATCCAATAATATAGTTTATATTATATATACATTCGATATTCAAGATCTATTATTCCAATTTTCAAGAGGAAGGCCTAGCATTCTCACCCAAATCAAGATATATGAACACAATTTAGTATGCATCAATGACTAGATCTTTGACATCTCATAAAAAAAACATAGCTTTTCCCACGAAGTTTAGACATTTGCTAGTTGCTACTGACACATCAGCAAAAACACTAAAATTTAAGAGAGAATTTGTTTTCACATGCAAGGATTCTTATAATATCCTATAGGAACAAACCTTAATATAAATGTAGAAATAGGGGATGAAGGATGAATCAATCATGGTTTGCCTGGTCAAAGTCTCCATCCTTCAATACTAAGGAAACATGACCTTTTTGCAAGCCATTATGTGGGTCTTTCTAACCCAATCGGACATTGTGACCTACCACAATGAGAGGAAGAAATGCCCACAATAAAACTCTGATGACTGATCACAAGGAGCTTCTCAAGCATATCCAAATCCAAAGGATTGCAAAAGGGGAGGATGAAGAGAGAAACACAACCATGGGATCCTAGCCACATTGGGCAATTTTTAAAATTAAACATCATTCATGAAAGATATTTTTTTAATTTTAACTGTCAATTTAACATGCAATTTCATTCATGGATGTATATTTTAGGATCCATCCATATATATATTAGCTATGGGATATTACAGTAATTGAACTTTAGAAGTTAGGATCATGGATTAATGGGTCACATATCACTATAATTGTAACACACCCGCCCCCTAAGTACCCTTTCCAGGGATGGGGCATCAAAATTTCACTTACCTTAGTCATATCAAATCATCTCTCTGAGATATCCATTCACTTCTACTCAACCATATCTCTCTAACGACTACTACCAGACTATAAACCGAGCTCTTGATTGCAAGTTATGGCATCCCGAAGTTCTTCGGGCATTATCAGACATGGGCCACATGGCTCCACCTCATTCGTATTGTCCCCAAGTTCCTACATCTACGGGGGAGGTTCATCCACTGTCCAATCCAACGGCGGGACATGGTCTTCATTTAACACATGAGCTAGAGGGAAGTTCGGTGTTCGACACTTCAGTGTTGAACATCCCTTCTCCTTTCTGCACGCTTACCCTCCGGAGTCCCGAATTCCTAAACTCTTGAAGAAGCCTGAAATCTCACCATGTGGCTCCAGCCTTTGGGCCTTTCGGCTTATCCTCGATACTACACCCCAAACCTTCGGAGTCCTAAAGTCTTGGACTCCCAAAGGGTCCACCCTCTCACATGGTGACGTACTAGATGTGGGGGCAAGTATAGGTGGGTCCCGAGTACTCCACCCTCCAAATGGACCAAGTAAGCAAGTGCCAAGGGTGACACGCAGTAAGTCAAATATGACACATGGCCCTTACAAGGGTGACATGTGTCACATTTTAATGGGCACATAGGGTCTGATAAATGTACCAATCTAGGTGACATGTGGCACGTCAAACGTGGGTCCACATCACCCTAGGTGATGTCAACGTGCCACATCACCTCGGACTGATAACCTTCCAAGCCCTTCGATCTCACGGTCAAGGTGTATCCACGTAACCCCTAGATCCACGGCCTTCGTTACTTCATAACTTCGGCATTTGGGGGACCCCTCGTGTGACTTCCTTCTTTATCCCAGAGTGGTCAGCATCGGGTTGACCATGGTCTGGATTTAATGGCCAGGGGAGATCCCAAAGGGTCCCTATATCTACGATCCTCATCACTTCGCAGCTCCAGCCTTTGGGGGTTTTGGAATTATGGTCACTCCGCTCTCTCGAAGTAGGACTCCGTCAAAGTACCATACGCGGTCCCCTCCACTGGTTGATCGGACGGGTAAGAGGGGTTCTCCATGAACTCTCCAAATCCACGGCTCTCATCACTTCTTAACTCTGGCATTCAGGGAGTTTGGTGCTATTAAATATTTTTTCTACCGAAGTAGGACTTCGTCAAACTTACTTTGGTGTAGATCCAACAACCAAGGGGACTCCTGAATAGCCTCAGATCTGCGGCTCACATTACTTCATGATTGGTAAATGGTTCAGGGTTTAATGGTGGTGCAGGTCTATCTGCCACAATTAGGGAAACCGTCAGGCGCCAATCAACCTCATGGGTAACTATAACAACCAGTTGCCTTCAGTCGGTTTACAAATGGTAAGGTCGTAACATTCCAGAGCTCCAAAGTCCCTGAGTTTCGAATCCAGAAAGGCTGATCTCTTTTCAGGCTTAGCGCAGGGTTCCTCGACCTTGATCATATCGGTCCTTCAAAAACTCTTTGTGGGCTATGCGCTAATATCTTTATCCATGAATTGGATAAGGAGATGGGTGTGAGCCCCTGGTCACACGGGTGAAAAGTCTGAAGGAGGTGCCCTCCTTCCATAGAGTTTGAACTTGGTATTTCTGTGAAGATATATTCGAGAGGTCGGTAAGACTTTAAATATTCTAGCAAGTTCTACCCCGACTCGCTTGCATACTTACATCCCATAATTATCTAACTGTTAAGATGAGGCAAGATGAAGACCATTCAAAATCATAGATTCACAGAGAGAAAATACATATTTCTAATTTAATCATTCAATACAGGACTCAGTCAAATACATATAAATATATCCAATCATCATTTCCATTTCAATACATAGAGTATGGAAATACTTATCAGAAAACCAGAATCATGAAGTGACTGCTGAAAGGGGTGCTTGTTTCCACCCAACCATAGGCACAACCACTCCTAAACAGATTTACCACTGGCCACCCCAAGCTAGACCATGATGCTCTGAGAGAGACTCTTTCTTCTTTCTCAGCAACAGTCAAGGACGGAGGTTACTCTCCTCCTCCCAAGGGATCTTGGCAACCGATTTTCTCTATACCAAGCAAGAAGGTCTGCATGAGTACTTCCATAGTCACTCGTCAACATTGTTTATCAACTTGGAATGAAAACCTGGCCAACAACTTCTTGCACCCAGAACGAGCTTACTTCTCAGTTCTCCCTCAAAGCAGAGAGTTAAATTCCATGTGTTGTTTCCCAAAAATACATCCTTCACACACTTCATCATCATTCTTGATATAAGGAAGACCATTCACCATATTCTACTTTCGAAGTAACACCAAACTATGAAAATTCAAATGTCTCATTCTTAAATGCCAAATCTTGTTGTTCATCTCTTATGTTGCATTCAAACTTTGTGAATTACTTGAATCAAAAGAAATATTGAAAATTCTATCTTCAATCATTTCTCTTTTTGCCACAACTGCATTATTTTTCAATTTATCCATGATTAAACATTCCTTGTTATTAAACACTAACTTATAGTTCTGCTCCATCATCTGTCCTACAGAAAGTAGGTTCTTCTTCAATGTTGGTGTCATAAATAAAATTCTTCTTCCCATGCAATGTTGGAATTGCAACTATGCCTTTCCCTTTAACTTTTGAAAGTTTATCATCACCAAATACAACTTTACTAGAATAGTTGTCATTAATTCTAGTAAACAACTTCTCTTGAGATGCCATATGAGTTGAACATCCCAAATCAATGTACCATGCTTCACCTTCTTCATTATGTGCAATGAAACTTGATATGAATAACTTTGCATTCTCGGTTTCTTCTACAACTGTATTAGCACCTTTGTTTTTCATATCTCTCATTTTTGCATAACAATTTCTTTCAAGATGACCATATTTATGACAATAATGACATTGTGGACCTTGTTGTTCTTGACATCCTTCTCTTCCTCTTCCACGAAAATCGTCTCTTCTTCGTCCTCTAAATTGATTTGAACTTCCTCTAAACAAACTTGGGCTTCTTCCTCTTCCTCTATATGCATTTCCTTGATAATTATGTGATTTTTGTGGATTTCTATTATAATTTTGATTCTGATATTGATTTCTACCTCTTCCTCTTCCTCTGCGCCTTGTAGAAAAAGCATGCTCCACTTCTATAGTTGGTTGATTTTCTTCAATAGTAAGCAAAAATCCACTTAATTCATCAATATTCATTGTATTTAAATCTTTGGAAACCATAATACTAGTGGTGACCATCTGAAACTTGGGTAAAACACTTCTTAAAATATTCTCAATTAGTCACCTTTCTGGAACATCTTCACCTAAGGACCTCATCTAATTAACAAGATATTACTTCTTTGTGATGTAATCATGAATATATTCATTATTTTGCAAGTTGGAATTTTCAAAATTTATCCTTATTGTTTGCAATTTATCTACAGCCACACCTTCATACGTATTCTTTAAAATATCCCAAGCTTGCTTAGATGATTTTGCAGCATTAATTCTTGTAAATATAGATTCTTCAACTACGCTCCCTATAAGTGAAAGTGCTTCATTATCTTTCTTAATAATTTCCTTTAATGATTTATTTTCATCATCACTTAATGTTTTGAATTCATCAGCAGATGGCATAGTATATCCATCAATTACAAGCTCCCATAAATATTTAGTGATGAATATAGGTTGCATGTGTTTTCTCCAATAGAAATAATTTGTGCCAACAAGTTTAGGCAACACAATATTGTTTGACACCATGAAGAATAAGAATGAGAGAGAGAATAAGAGAGAATACGCAAAAACAACACAAAGTGTTTCACTTTGCCCAGGACGAAAATCAATGTCCCAAAAAAATTGGGACTCAACCACCACCAAAAAATAATTCTTTTATTAATGTTTGAGTACAATGAAGAGATAAAATCTCAATTCTTCCAAAGAATTACAATCAACACTTCTTATATCTCCCTTTACTAACAAAAATTACATTTATTCTCTCATAAAAATAGAGCACTAATTCTCTTTGTTGGCCACCAAATGAGTAAAAAGGAAAATTACAACCCTTGCCTTTTACATAATACTAGTACCATGAAGGCGTGTACCAAATGAATACAACATCTCTGCTCACCAAATGAATATGCAGCATGAATTGCTTGGAAGATTTTTTTGTGAATTTTCCCGAAGAGCCATCTCAAGTGCAATTACAATTACTCACTACCTCTATCAAATTATTCCTTAAGAAACCTACTGAAGAACCTCAACAAGTGATTCAGGTCGTACTAAACAATACCACTCAAGAAAATGACAATCCAGATCTATGTTATTGTGCATACATTTACTGGCATCTTCTTTCAACTGATCTGGAGGCAACAAAGGATGAGGCTTCTTTTAATTTTCTTAGAAAATGAAAACTCACGCCACACCATTCAGAATCACTAAAGCACAAGGAGGATCGCTTCTATCGCCACATCAATTGTACACTTATATCGCCACATCAACTAGGAATTTCTAAAAAGCACAAGGATGATCTCTTCTATTTCCACAGCAACTGTACGCTTCTATTTGCGTGGGCTTTCTTGGAGTCTACGGATCATTGCTTGGAGTCTGTACCAAGTCTGTATGCTTCTATCTACACGGACTTGCTTGGATTATGTAGACCATTGCTTGGAGTCTGTACCAAGTTTCTATGCTTCTATCTGCGCGAACTTTCTTAGAGTCTATAGACCGTTGCTTGGAGTATGTATGCTTCTATCTGCGCGGACTTGTTTGGAGTCTACGAACCATTTCTTGGAGTATGTACCAATTTTGTATGCTTCTATCTACGTTGACTTGCTTGGAGTCTGTATGCTTCTATAGAGTTGTGACAAAAAAAATATCTACTCCTCAACTAATTTAACATTCTAACACCAAGGCCATGCCTCTTTACTTGTGCGGGTTAGATTCCATCAATAGATAGCATGCCAAGATCTCTATGCCATATGGATTAAGCGTCTTGTTCCCTCTCTCGCTGTGATACCAAATGAAGAAAATACACCATCATAATAATGGAGCAATTAAACAATAACAATGAACATTGAGCTCAAACTTTCTCATTACCAAAGTATGAATAAATACAATGAGAGAATATGTTATGGGAAATCATCTTCTCCTACAATCTCTCCAATAATCTCTCCATGAATCTCAACCTTAATTATACTTTCTAGACATAATAAATAACAATAATACTAAAAAACAATTACATCTAGAATATGATAAATGAATCATTATTCCAACAGTAGGGGCTGCAACATCCATGCTAGATGTTGATGCTTTGCGTTAACTTGTTGACATTCTAGACATTTAAATAAGTAATCGTCTATGTCTTTCTTTAGTCCTGGCCAATAAAACAATTTCCTAGTGATTTTGATCATCTTCTAATAACCAGGAGGACCAGTATATGACCTTTTGTGTAGTTCATCCATTATGAACCTCTTCAAGTCATCACAATTTAGAATATGCATCCTAGCTTTGTAACTTAGTAGGATATCATTCAACAATTGATAACCCTCATACTTCATCCATGTGGGCTCTTACTCCAAGTATGATTTTACAGTCTTGAAAAATGAATTTGTTTCTTGCGCACTTTTGAATCTCTCATTGACGTTTGTTTCACAGGTGCTTACAGCTGCCAATTGAATCACTTTCATACTTCTACTAAGGGCATCAACCACTCTATTTTCCTTTCCTTTGATATGTTTGATTTCAAAATCAAACTCACTAAGGAGAGACATCCATCTAGCTTGTCTAGCATTGACATTTGGTTGATCAAACAAATATCTCAACCCACAATGGTCTATCATAAGCACAAATCTTCTACGCATGAGGTAATGACTCCACATTTTTTAAAGCATGCATTTTGGCAACCAATTCTAGATCATGGGTCACATAATTGATTTTATGCTCATTCAATTTTTTGGATTCATAGCAAATTACATGTCCTTCTTGCATAAGGACTCCTCTGAGTCCTTCCTTGTAGCCATTTGTACACATAAGGAAGTCCTTGTTTGAGTATGTAATCTTTAGCACAGGTGCATTGGTTAGAAGGTATTTCAGCTCTTGAAATCTCTCTCCACATTCTGATGTCCAGAGAAATTTAACTCCCTTTTTCTGATGGGAGGTGATTGGGAAACCGAACTTGGAAAATACTTTTATGAACCTCCTATAGTATCCTGCTAGGCCCATAAAGGATATGATATCAAATACATCTTTTGGGGTAGGCCAATCCATAATGAATTTTATCTTTTCAGAATCAATTGCCACCCCTTCTTCAGAAATAACATGGCCTGAGTAATGGACTTGTTTCTGGAAAAATTCACACTTACTAAACTTATCATAGAGATGATGTTCTCTTATTACTTGAAGTACTAGCTTAATATGTTCTTCATTCTCTTCCCTATTCTTGGAATAGATTAGGATATCATCAATGAAAACCAATACAAATCTGTCTAAGAAATTACTGAGTACATTATTCATTAAGCACATAAAAGTGGTTGGTGCATTGCTTAGCCAAAATGGCACCACCACAAATTCACAGTGACCATAACTTATCCTAAAGGTTGTTTTGTGGATGTATTCATCCTTAATTCGGACTTGATGGTATCCAGACCTCAAGTCAATCTTGGAGAAAATTGTAGCACCCCTTAATTGGTCAAACAAGTCATCGATCCTTAGCAAGGGATATTTATTCTTTATGGTCATCTTATTGATTTTCATATAGTCTATGCACAACCTGAGTGTGCCATCCTTCTTTTTCATAAACAAGGTTGGTGATCCCCATGGAGACACACTATGCCGAATGTAGCCTTTGTCCATCATTTCCTTTAGTTGTAGCTTGAGCTCAACCAGCTTTGGTGTACTCATTCTATAGGGTGTTCTAGACATTGGCACCGCTCCTGGTGCAAGTTCTATTGAAAATTCAATATATCTTCTTGGAGGTAGACGTGGTACCTCTTCTCAGAACACATCTTTATACTCTCTTAATATGGTATGGTCTTCTAGGCTTGGTTTTTTGTTCTCAACAGATTCCAACACTTGTATTGCATATAAAGGGCATCATTTTCTGCAATACTTCTTCACTTGAAGGGTTGATATTTGTCTCACTAAGATGGGATTTTGAATCCCTTGTAGGGTTACCTTTCTCCCTTATTCATTTTCACACTCCAAAGTTTTATTATAACAGTCCAACTTCGTTTTATGGGAAGCTAACCAATCCATGTCAATTAGCAAGTCATAAGATCCTAAAGGGTTATGTTTAAGGTTTCTTGGGTGGGTAATACACTCATAATGAATTGGCATGTTGGTATGACTTATGTTACTTTTCTTTTGGTTCCAATGGCTAGTTGTACCAGTCATGATTTAACATGTTTAACTTTTTTCAATTTACATTTCTCAATAGTTTGAGGGGCAACATAACTCAAATTAGAACCAGGGTCAATTAAAATGGAAACTAGATGGTTGGAAATTATACCTTCTATCTCTACCACTGAAGTTTGGTGGTCAACTTGTCTATTATCCAAGGATGCATAAATTTGTGGCATGCTCCTAGCCACATCATTGACTGTGCTAGCCTCTTGGAAATTGTAGACTCTCATATTGTCTTGTTTCCTATATGTTCAGTCCCTCAGCAGAGGTTTTTCTCCACAACCCAAACATTTCAATGGTTCTCTCTTCACATTATTAGTATTACCTGAGGTTGCTCCAAAGGGTTTATTTAGAATCTAAGAGGGGAAATTTTGTTGATATACACTTTTAGTAGGAAGGTTCATCTTAGAACCTTTCCCATAGTTCTTAAACCTTGAGGGTTTAAACCCCTTCTTCTTGAATCCTGAATTACTTTTCTTATTCCAATCCTCATGAGGTTCTATCTTATTCTTGAATTTCTCATAGCAATACCTTGCCTTCCAGATAGTGTCTTCTAAGGTCTTTGGATCATCAAATTCAATTGTGTCCCGGAAGGACTGAAGCAGTCCACTGATAAATCATAACATATTTATCTTTTCATCCTTTATGTAGGGCACATACCTTATCAGCTCAAGAAATTTATTGATATACTCATCTATTGTGAGTTGTCCCAACTTGAGTTCATAGAACTCCTTGGTATTCTCATCAAAGTATTTCTCTGACATATATTTCTTCTTGAAGTATTTCTCAAATTGTTTCCATGACAAGTCCTTCTCATGGATTCCTTTCACATTCCTAAGGTCCTCCCACCAAATGGAGGCCTTTTCATTCAGGTTAAAAATGGTTATTCGAACCTTTAAATTTTCAAAGTAGTCATGGACTCTAAAGTACTTCTTCAAGCCAAACAACCAAACTTATGCTTCTTCCCCCTTCTTAATTTCTCCATCGAAAGTGGGTGGTTTGGATTTATTGAAATCTGCAGGGTCATGGCTCTTGGAATGTTTCCTCTTCTTTCCTCTCCTCTAGGAATGTGATCTAGTTTTTCTACTAGAATATTTCATGGAGTTTTTAGTTTCCTAACCAGAGGATTCTTCCTATGAGTGTCTCTTGGCTCCATCTTGGGCCTTCTTTGAGGTGCTTCTCCTTGTGTGGCTACTTTCAGGGCCATGCTTTCGTAGCTCAGGTGGACTATGGGTTTTCTTTGTATGATGTATGTCCATGTGACTAGTTGTTGGTCCATGTTGCAGTTGCCTTTGTATATCTAATAATCTTTGCAGTAGGACTATATTAATTTCAGTTTTTTTTTCCTGCTCTTTTATCAACCTTTCATTGTCATCCTTACAACTGTATAATTCTACCATGAGGCTTTTTACAGTTTCAGCCAAATATGGAGGGGTTTCCACTGCCCTCCTTTCATCAAATTCTTTCTCTCTATTGTGGGATATTTCCCCCAATTCATGGTGTGTCACCATCCTTTATGTTGTAGTTTTCCTGCGGTCCACTAAATGTTTGAGTGTTGATAAAACATTCTTTGTTAGTTAATGTTCTACTAGTTTATGAACAACACACAGTTCAGATTTTTCAAAACATATACAACAATAGAAAGTTTCATTCCTCTCTTGAGTAGAGGTTTAACGAAGCCTCTTAGGAATGGGGTAAGATAGGGTGTTACCTTTAAAGTTATCTAATGATATTTTTAAGCGACATGTTCATGAGCCCAAGCAGGCCAAGTGTTGTAACCATGCTCTGATACCAATTTGTAACACACCTAACCCCTAAGTACCCTTTCTAGGGATGGGGCATCAAAATTTCGCTTACTTTAGTCATATTGAATCATCTATTTGAGATCTCCATTCTCTTCTAATCAACTGTATCTCTCTAATGACTACTACCAGACTCAAAACCAAGCTCTGGATTGCAAGTTATGGCCTCCTAACGTTCTTCAGAAATTATCAAACATGGGCCATGGGGGAGGTTCATCCACCATCCAATCCAACGATGAGACATGGTATTCATTTAACACGTGATCTAGAGGGAAGTTCATCATTCGGCATTGAACGTCCCTTCTCCTTTTTGCATGCCTATCCTCTAGAGTCTCGAATTCCCGAACTCCCGAAGGAGCTCGAAACATCTCCACGTGGCTCCGGCCTTCGAGAATTTCAGCTTATCCTCAATACTGCACCCCAAACCTCTAGACTCTCGAACTCTCGAAGGGTTCACCCTCACACATGGTGGCGTACTGGATGTGGGGGCAAGGACAGGTGGGTCCCGAGTACTCCACCTACCAAATGGTTCAAGTAAGAAAATGCCAGAGGTGACACATGGCCATGCATAGATGACATGTGTCCCTTACATTGGGTGACACATGTCACATTTTAATGGTCACATAGGATCTGTGAAACATACAAATCTAGGTGACACTTGGCACATCAAACGTGGTTCCACATCACCATGGGTGATTTCATCATGTCACATCATCCCGGATTGATAGCCTTCCAAGCCCTTCGATCTCACAGTCAAGGTGTATCCACGTAACCCCTGGATCTACGGCCTTTGTTACTTCGTAACTTCGGCGTTCGGGGGATCTGTGGTGTGACTTCCTCCTTTCTCTCGAAGTGGCAAGCGTTGGGCTGACCATGGTCTAGATCTAACGATCAAGTGAGATCCCAAAGGGTCCCTATATCTATGGTCCTCATCACTTCGCAGCTCCGGCCTTCGAGGGTTTCAGCATTATGGTTGCTCCTCTCTCCCGAAGCAGGACTTCGCTGAAGTACCATACGTGGGCCCCTCCACTAGTTGATCGAATGGGTAAGAGGGGTTCTCAATGAACTCCCCAGATCCACGGCTCTCATCACTTCGTAACTCCGGCATTTGGGGATTTTGGTGCTATAACACCTTTGTTCTCCCGAAGTAGGACTTCGTCAAACTTACCTCGGTGTAGATCCAACAGCCAAGGGGACTCCCGAATACCCTCAGATCTTCATCTTGCGTTACTTCATGATTGGTAAATGGGTCAAGGTTTAACGGTGGGGCAAGTCTATCTGCCACGGTTAGGGAAACCGCCAGGCGTCAGTTAACCTATTGGGTAATCGTAACAACCAGTTGTCTTCGACCTGTTTACAAATGGTAAGGTAGTAACATTCTAGAGCTTCAAACTCCTAGATTTTCAAAGCCAGGAAGGCTTAGCTCCTTTCGAGCCTAGTGTAGGGTTCCCCGACCTTGGTCATATCGGTCCTCTGAAAATTGTTCACTCGCTATTCTCTTTATCAATGAATTGGATAAGGACACGAGAGTGAGCCCTTGGTCACATGGGTGAAAGGTCTAAAGGAGGCGCCCTCCTTCCACAGAGTTTGAACTTGGTATTCCCATGAAGGTAGATTCGAGAGGTCGACAGGAATTTAAATATTCCAGTAAGTTCTACCCCGAATCGCTTGCAAACTTACGTCCCATAATTCTCTAACTACTAAGTTGAGGCAAGCAGAAGACCATCCAAAAGCATAGGTTCATAGAGAGACAATAAATATTTCTACTTTAATCATTCAATACAGGACTTAGTCAAAGACATATAAATATATTCAATCATCATTTCCATTTCAATACACAGAGTATGGAGATACTTATCAGAAAAATAGAATTGTGAATGACTGTTGAAAGGGATGCATGTTTCCACCCAACCATAGGCACATGCACTCCTGAATGGATTTACCCCTGGCCAGCCCCGAGCTAGACCATGATGCTCTGAGAGAGACTCTTTCTTCTTGCTCAGTGACAGTCAAGGACGGAGGTTACTCTCCTCCTTCCACAGGATCTTGGCAACTGATTTTCTCTGTACCAAGAAAGGAGGTTTGCACGATTACTTCCACAGTCACTCGTTACCCTCGTTTATCTGCTTGGAACAAAAACCCTTACAACAACTTCTTGCACCCAGAACGAGCTTATTTCTCAGTTCTCCCTCGAACCAGAGAGTTGCAAGTGCTCTTTTCTCTTCTCGAGATTGGTCTTTCGAATCTACCTCCTTGCAAATCTACCTCTGCCCATGAATTACCTCTTTTCTTGCCTTCCTCAACAAGATTGCATGGGTCTAAATCCTCAGCTCGTGGTCGGGTCTAGAAGTCTTGAAGAAGGGTACTCTGCCCCATCTCCTCATTAACTCTTGAGGAGGAATCTTTCAGCTACCAATATGACTCATAATTCATTTATGGGTCAGAGGACTATTATGGATCTGAGTCATTAAATCCAGTAAGGTACTGGTTTGGTGGAGGGTCAGCTCAACCATTTATGGTTCCCCTCACCATCTCTCTCATAGCATCATGGTTTATCTTGGCAAACCCCTCTTTCATGAGTTATGCAACACTATCCATTTTCTATTAATAACCGAAAATGCATACATTACCTTTTATAACAAAAGGTTCGTCAACTCCATCATTCACACATATTTAGTCTGTCACAATCTTTCGACAAATTATAGTTATATTTACAAACTGGGGGAAATAGGGGTATTACAATAATATGGAAACAAACTCGCATCTTAAATGTCCATCAATCAATCCATTATACCTATCCACCTCAATTTATTATTAACTATTTTCATATTGCAACATATAAACATTAGGAGGATAACGTGTTCTTGGTTTAAATTTATTGTTTCGCTGACATTCAAGAGAAGAAAAGAAAAATCCAACATGTTTCTTTTACAAGCGTTCATTGAGCAGATTACTCTTGCAAATTGCAATGAATTCAAATAAATATATGGTTAATAACATTGCAAATAATAATACTTTTGAAGACTACATGATACTATGTATATAAAAATAATAAATTTAAATCTAGAAGTTGTGTCTTCATTACTATCATACAAAAAAATTTGCAAAATGTACTATGGAATATTTCTTAGATCTTAGCAGTGGTACTAAAAGTTTATGAAAAAATTTAAAAATAGTAGAAAATTTATCAATAAATACTAAATTTCATTGTCCATCTTATTTACATTCCAAATTGAAATTTAATTATCCAAATCCAAGTGTTTAAGAAAAAAAGATTTTAACTTTATATATATTCTACAAACTTTCCCTCAACTATAATCAATATAAATCCTATATAACTAAATCAATATGAAGGACTTCGTCAGACTTAGGACACCTTTGTTCTCCCGAAGTAGGACTTCGTCAGACTTACCTCGGTGTAGATCCAACAGCCAAGGGGACTCCTGAATACCCTCAGATCTTCAGCTTGCGTTACTTCATGATTGGTAAATGGGTCAAGGTTTAACGGTGGGGCAAGTCTATCTGCCACGGTTAGGGAAACCGCCAGGCGTCGGTTAACCTATTGGGTAACCGTAACAACCAGTTGTCTTCGACCTGTTTACAAATGGTAAGGTAGTAAAATTCTAGAGCTTCAAACTCCTAGATTTTCAAAGCCAAGAAGGCTTAGCTCCTTTCGAGCCTAGTGTAGGGTTCCCCGACCTTGGTCATATGGGTCCTCTGAAAATTGTTCACGCGCTATTCTCTTTATCCATGAATTCGATAAGGACACGAGCGTGAGCCCTTGGTCACATGGGTGAAAGGTCTAAAGGAGGCGCCCTCCTTCCACAGAGTTTGAACTTGGTATTCCCATGAAGGCACCCTCCTTCCATCAGACAGGTAAAGGTGCAATGGAAGCACTTTGCTCCTAATGAGGATTCATGGGAATTAGAGGATGTGACGAAATAAGCATACCCATTGTTGGTATAATCTTGAGCTAAATAGAGGTTGGTGCTATTCCAAAGGGAAGGGAATGTAATACCCCCATTTTGACCCCTAGAATGTATTGGATTGGATTATGTAAAGGTTGTAAATTCATGGTTAAAATGATAGGAATCAAGCCACGTGAAATTAAGTAAATGACCCCATATATAAATGATATAAATATGTTTGTATCGTTTCCTAGTGTGGATCTCAATGCCAAGGCTTAACTATCAGATGGTTAGGCATTATAGATGATGTAAATATGATTTTATGGACCATGTGGTAGGCTTGATACAATGAAATCAAGATATATGATTATTGACATTGGAATATAATATATAATGGTCCAAGATGTCTATTGAGAGTATGAGAAGGGTTGTGGTTCCACTAGAGGTGAAGTGGAAAGCGACAGGCAAGGGAAGGAAATCACCTATCACTAAGCATTAGCCTAAGATCTCATCTCTTTTTCCATCATGTGACTTAAATGAAACCAAACACCTCCATTGATGTTTATACCCAATCATTGAATGCATGTAGAAGTTGGTGAGGAAAGTCTACTCATGTGTAGTTATTGAAGCACAAGTTGAGTACAATCATTATGAAAAATTGTAAGCATACTCCATTCTACTATTCGAAGGAATTATACAAATAATTCCCTCAACCTTCTCGATGTCATTCATCCTATCATTTTTTCACATTCATACTCTACACTTCCCATGTGCTATTCTCCATTGCTAACAAGGAACCAATTTAGAAATTTACCAAAATCAATGTTGTGAAAGAGTAATTATTAACCCTATATGAGAGATATATGGTTGCAGGTGAACATAGATGTTGGTCCTTCGCTTGTTAATCTAAGAGACTACACATGTACCTCCCATCCAATGCTAGAGGTAATCTTATTCCCCCTTATTCCCCCGAGCCGCAAAGGGGTCACACACAGAAAACCATAAACACAATAGCACAAACTTGACCTCACAAGGAAGAACTTCCACTTTTTACACAAGTTTTCCAATCGAACTCTCCACAAGTAAACTAGTCAAAAAAAAAAAAATTGGCATCATAATAGTACTTAAAAAATGAGGTCCTTTATTTCTTCCTCTCCATTTCATTTTAGGGGAAATTAACAATGACACTTTTCCTCTCATGCATAAATAATTAATTTTTTTATAATTTAATCAAGGATTATTCACCCACTACATATGTCACACTCTCCCCAAGTTGCACATGTTAATTCCCTTTTTATTTTATTTATTTAGACATTTTCCCTCACATTCACCAATTTGTTCCTATTTTTCTTCTCAGTTGTCTCTTAGTTCCCCAATCCCTCATTTAATGTGTGTCCCCTAACTAGATTTCAGTTTGAGTTGGATTTTGATTCTTCTTTTAGTTAGGATTAGTGGTTGATTGACTCAAGATGTTATTCTATGTGGACTATCTATTCTCTCATGTTTTATTTTCTTTTTATTTAAAAATCTCTTTTGTTATTTCCATGCACACATGTGCATCTACCCAAATTCATTCTTATTTCTTCATTTACTTAAGTTGCTAGTCTAATTCTCTTTATTCTCTTTTAATGCTTTAATTTAGTCAAACCTCTTAGACTTAGACTCTTTGTTATTTTTCTTGTCTATAATTTAATAATCAACCATATGCTCTTTCTAACAATGTCTAAGTATTTTATTTTAATTTTTCTAGGCCTTCTAAATTTGTTTTTACTCAAATCTTGTTTACGCAACATGCCCTTCAGGACACACTTCCATGCTCCAAGGGTGCCACTCACCTTTGACTAGTTTGGAATTTTTTCTAACACTTGGAGTCAACACTCCACTTGGTTGGCCTTGTGAGAGACTAAGGGATGTCTAAGAAATAAGGATTTTTCCTTATTGCGCGTCCCTTAGAATTCTTCATGAGTGATTGTCTCAGTCTACCCTCACTACATCGTGGACCTATCGGAATGAGATAATCATTAACCTCACGTTCAGATCATGGCGGGAGTGGTAGTAGGCTGTGACGGGGACATTGTCACACCTCTCCCTCATCTATCTGTTTTCTGTGTATGACCCCTTTACTCCATATGTGATTTGAATTAGTAAGCGTCACCATGCATGCATCCACCGACAAGGGAAATGTCAATAATTCATATACATAATATTCATACTAAAATCATCATATAAATCACATGTGTGTAAATCAAATACTCAAACCAAATACAAGTCCACTCCCTAACTCAATCTAGAGTCCAAGGAAGTGTGTTGATGCCATGAGCATCCTCAACCTATCATGTATCATGCACACTCGGGAGAACTCATCAATAATACTTGTCGATATATATACATCTAGAAATTAACATATAAATCACAATGACATCATAATATATCTCATAATAAAGAAGAAATCATAATGTACCATAACCGGATCACTTGCTCACAAGCGTCCTCAAAGAATAAGTCGATGTAAAATGTGATCAGTGGAACTGGATGTTACACTAGAATGCATTTACTTTTAGTTTAATTCAGTTCATTTCATAAAGTCTTCATTCGTTGGAGAAAAACCTTTAAACTGGTAATTGGACCCATTATAACCAGTCGAAATCACTATCTCAAACAGAAAAGGGTCTGATTGGGGCCCTGACCGGGTGATTTCTCGAATGTTGATCATGGTCAATTTTGGCCATCAACATTTTTGGCGCTAGGAGGAGGACCACCGGAAAGTAAGCCCTTTTGATCTATTTCTTTGAATTAATTCATTTTGTAATTTTTAATATCAATCATGCTTTCAGTGTTCCTAGGTCTACTAGGAGTATTTCTAGAAAGACATTTATACTCTTGCAAAAATTGAGCTTTAACGATGAAGGTAAAACTTTTGTTTCTCATCATTTTTCTATGTTTAATCTTATTTCCAATCATTTACATGTATTTGATGAAAGTGATATTTGCATAATTTTTTTCGTGACTTTAAGAGCAAGGATCCATCGCTGGTTTGAAATGTTACCAGCCAAATTCATTCACACATGGAAACAATTCATGGAGTTGTTTCTTAACACTCACGAGGATTACAATTATAAATAATTATGGTTGGAAATTGAGAATCTTCGCATAGATGAAGGTGAGCCTATGGATGGCTTATTTTCCAGGTTTATGTTAATTTTCTTTAGATTTCATGATAAAGATCAACCTTCTAGAGAAGAGGCATTAGATTGGTTTCTCTATCTTAATTCTCTTTCTAACACACAAAATCAGAAAAATGATGGTAAACATGAAGATTATGTGTTTCATGACATGCATGTTATTCAAGATTTTAGTCCATCATTTAATCCTAATTCAAGGTCTAATTCTATTAATTCCACTGATAATACTGAAATTGTTATGCAACAACAAATGTTAGGATTTTTTTATACACAGTTTCAGGAACAAGAGAAGGTATATGAGGATTTGACTCTTTTATTTAACAATGATATTGAAACTCTTGTTGGAAGAGACATGCTGGAAGAAGACTTAATGCTTAAAGGCCTTGACACTGAAAGTGTAAGTGATGGTTGTATCAATGGTAATTTTGCATTTTCTTATTCTAATATTGAACAAGTTCCTCTCATTATTACAAATAACTTATCATTAGATCATAGTTTGCACGATAACTTTTCCTTTGAAGCAGTGTATGAAGGTTTTTCTATTAAAAGGGAATCATTTTGTTGCTTATACTCTGAAAATTATTACTTTTTGTATCCAGATTTATTTCATGACTATACTTTACATAATGGAATTCATACTTTTACTTTATGGTCAGATTTTAGATTGATGCAAAACAATAAAAAAATGTCATAGGAGAATGAGGGAAACATTTCTATTCAATTTAATTCATATCAAGATTACGGACAAGAAAATGATCTTTTTATGAACATTGGCTATGATTCACATGCATACTTACCTAGTTCATCTTATGTCACTATAAATAATGAATTAGTTTGTAAGTTGGAAAGGGATGAAATCATTTTTGGTGATGTATTAGATAACAATGACATTGAAGGACTTCATCACAAGATGATGGTCATATCGGGGTCTCATGTCTTTAATTCCAAGTTTGAAAGTGGAAGGAAAAATGAAGTAATATCAAACTTTCATAATAATAACAAAACATCGTCCACTAATTCGTTTTCTAATTCTTCAAATCATGATCATGATAGGATTCTTCCTAATCATGATCATGATCATAATAAGATATTTGTCTTCTCCATTAAATCTTTACAAACATCAAACGACTTCCAATCTTATTTCTATGATCCAATTGAAGTTTGGTTGGAAGAATCCTTTTTGAAGAAGTTTCCATTATACAATAAATTTTCTACACTTTTCTTTGTAAACAACATTTTAGATTTAATTCTTTAGATTTTTAGATATGAAGTATTACAATTTCAAGTACTAGTACTTCATTGTTTTCTTTTTGCAGGATTAGAGTTACTTCGATGGTTACATTGGAAGTTTCATTTCACTTAGTTTTGATTGTCCTGTAGGATAGGAGTAGAAGTATATTAATTTAGTTTTCTTTTCTTTTCTTTTTCTAGAAAAGGGGTGATGCTTGCCTTAGTTAGTTTTAATAAATGTGATAATTATAAGATTGCATGTGTTTATTTTATTTTATTTTAGTAATTTTCTGATAAGCATTTTTTTAGCCTTATTTAGAATTTTTTGATCCGATTTTTGGTTTTGCAGGTTTTCGTTGGAGGCTTAGATGATAGCTTAGATTAGAAATTCCTTGGGTTCCTTTGCATAAGGAAGTTATGATGGTGTTATAGTTGCAAACAAGTTATATCAGGGAGTCTCTACACCTTACCATGTTTTTATTCAACATCTTGTTCTTTGGTCTCTTAAAAAACATATTGTCGGTCTACTCTACAATTAGTAAGAGATGATCTGTAAGGATTTTCAATTAAATTTTAACTTTGGAGCAAACTATTTACAAGGAATGAGGCATTTTGATGTGATTTTGTCTCTTTTTTCATAACTGTTCCTTCTTAATTTTAAGATTTCCTTTTAAGTAAAAGTCTGATCTATTCCATACCAAGCAAGACATAATCAATCTTTATCTCAACATAAATGAAAACACTCTTTTAACTTTATACTATTGATGAGATATATTTTCTAAATTTTGTCTTGTTTGGGTTTTCAAATTTTCATGGCTTATATTTTACCTTGCTTTCTAGTTTATTTTTAGACAATTTGCAAATTTTCATTATTCCTATTTTAGATTTGTTTTCATTATTCCTACTTTAGATTTGTTTTTCTTTCTTCTTAGAGTTTGATTTGTTTTTCTTTCTTCTTAGAGTTTGATTGGATTTTCTTTACTCTTGTTTCTAATTTGATTTTATGTTATTTAAGTATCTTTTCCACGCAAATATGTAAAACTCAACCTCTTGTAGATATGTAAATATCCATTGTAAATATTCATTTTTATTTGTTGTCTTTTGTTTGATTGATTTATTTTGTTTCAGTTATAGACTTCCAGAATTGAATCACTGATTAAGGGCAATATATTACTCGGACTGCCAAAAGTGAGAGTTCAAGATCTTCGAGGATTAAGATTTTGAGATTGTGGGCGTGTTTAAGTTTCAGTGGTCACAAAACGATCTTAATAGATCTTTCCATTTAATTTTATTCAGCAGAGGGAAGTGCTCACAAAGATCTTGCAAAGTTTGAGTTACAGCAAAGCAACTTTTGATTAGTTGCCAAGGATCACTCCAAATCAAATTTCTGGCGCAGAAAATTGAAGGAATCAAATATGGAAAGGATAATGGATCGATTTATTTAACCAACGAAAAGTTAATATGATGAGGAGCAACGAAGTTGTAGAAGGGTTTTACCACACAAAATAAGAACCTTGTCGTAGTAAATTCGATGGTTTGAGCTACATAAACATGGATTGGATACCATAATTGTTGAGGAGGAGTAAAACTAGATCATATATTTCATCCCTTTTTTTCTTTGCTTTTAATTTTTATTAATTTTAGCTATAGTTTTTATTTAGCTTAGAATAGCTACATAATCTTAAACTCTGTAGCCATCCTTTTAAAAAACAGTTAGTTTTGATTTGATTTGTTTTGTCTAATTTTCAGTTGTTCAATATCAATTGCAAGGTTGATTCCGGTGTGATCTTATCAATTAGCAAATTGGCGGGATTTCATGACTAAACAAAGGACCAGTTTCGAAGATCGTTGCAATCCATGCCAAAACAGAGAAGTAATTTCACAGGTCGAATTACGAGAAAACAGATAAAACCGTCGAAAACCCACTTCTAGAATAGGCCCATTTACCTTACTCGTGAGCAGTTTCCTCAAAATGTGAAAGATCTGAGAGATATGATCGATTTTCTTCAATGGATTTTCTCATAAACTTGTGGCGCTCGATTTGTATAATTGTGAGATCAGTGACAAAAGAAAAGGGGTCGGCAAGTGGAGAAACAAGGCAACACACTATCGTGTTATTGTAGATACTAGGGATAAACTAGGGGGGAAGAATTCTAAGTTCTGTAGAGGATTTATCTATTTTCACTGTTGTAAGGAGGATTTTTTCTGTAGACTGGGAGAGGTTGAATCCTCGAGAAAGAGAAGGATCTGCAAAAGAGGTATTTTGCACCACTGTAAGAGACTTATTTGTAGAAAAATAGCTAATGGTTGGACAAACAAATGAGAATTCCTTAATTTTGTAACCATTATTGAGCATTGTTGTTCGTTTTGGTGACTGATTGAATAAAGATATCATTTAGTTATTTTTCATTCTCTGTTTTTATGATATGATTATCTTTTCCAGCACTATTGTTGAATTACAATAACTCATGCTTATTTATTTCAAATTGTTGTCAAGCTATCTTGCAGGATTGGATAGAGTTGGAATTAGAGCTGAATATTACATTTGAGAATGCATTTATGCATTAAGTTGTTAGCTATCTATCAACTTGATGCCTTATTTGCTTTGTTTTATTCTTGTTGTTCTATAGAACTATTTTTGTAGTTTTACATGATTTTTTGGCTCAAATATAATTCTCACTTGAATGCAAATATATGCACAAAACTATCTGATAACTATTTGTGCATATCTATTTAAACATCAATAAGTCTTAGAACTATTTTTCTAGCATGTTAGCTTCATTTTATTTTGGGTTCAAGCTGGTTCATGTTAGTTTCTCTTTCTCTTGATTTGGAAGAGGTCTATATATTTTCCTAATTAAGAAAGAATAGATTTATTTCAGTTGTTTGCATTTAGACTAGACTGCATTTACTTTTAGTTTAATTCAGTACATTTCATAAAGTCTCCATTCCCTAGAGAAAAACCTTAATTGGGTAAATGAACTCATTATAACCAATGAAAATCACCATCCCAAAAGGAAAAGGGTATGATTGGGGCCCTAATGGGGTGACTTCTCGAATGTTGATCATGGTCAATTTTGGCCATCAACAGGGCCCCACGGGAGACCCTTTCTATTGAGATTATGAGGTCTAGAATTTTAATGCCTTGTTTAGTGTTACCCTTCTTATGGCTAGGAGTGTTGGGTAGAGATGCCACAATGTTACCCTCTATGTTCTTCAATCTTATTTGGGAATAATTCTTCTCCCATCATTGTCTCTAACTTTCTCCTTTTGTAGTCACACTTACTTCCTTCATTGTTTAGGGTTTTCAAGTTTCTTGTATTCATAGTTATCAAATTTGGCCTCATCAACTTCATATTCACCTTTTCCTTCATCACATGGATACTTGTTATTTCCAATAATGTCTTCATGTTCTCTTCCACCTCAGATATCATATTGATTGGTCTTTATCCTCCTTAGGGTCACTTGGTTTCATCAATGATTCTTTTTCATAAAAAAACATCTATAATTTAATTATTCCTCGTGGATTATCTATGGGGAAACCAAAATATATTTATGTTCCATGATATTATATCCAATAATATAGTTTATATTATATATACATTTGATATTCAAGATATGTTATTCCAATTTTCAAGAGGAAGGCCTAGCATTCTCACCCAAATTAAGATATATGAACACAATTTAGTATGCATCAATGACTAGATCTTTGACATCATAAAAAAAACATAGCTTTTCCCATGAAGTTTAGACATTTGCTAGTTTCTACTAACACATCAGCAAAAACACTAAAATTTAAGAGAGAATTTGTTTTCACATGCAAGGATTCTTATAATATCCTATAGGAACAAACCTTAATATAAATGTAGAAAGAGGGGATGAAGGATGAATCAATCATGGTTTGCCTGGTCAAAGTCTCCATCCTTCAATACTAAGGCAACATGACCTTTTTGCAAGCCATTATGTGGGTCTTTCTAACCCAATGGGACATTGTGACCTACCACAATGAGAGGAAGAAATGCCCACAATAAAACTCTGATGATTGATCACAAGGAGCTTCCCAAGCATATCCAAATCCAAAGGATTGCAAAAGGGGAGGATGAAGAGAGAAACACAACCATGGGATCCTAGCCACATTGGGCAATTTTTAAAATTAAACATCATTCATGAAAGACAATTTTTTAATTTTAAACGTCAATTTAACATGCAATTTCATTCATGGATGTATATTTTAGCATCCATCCATATATATATTATCTATGGGATATTACAGTAATTGAACTTTAGAAGTTAGGATCATGGATTAATGGGTCACATATCACTATAATTGTATCACACCCGACCCCTAAGTACCCTTTCTAGGGATGGGGCATCAAAATTTCACTAACTTTAGTCATATCAAATCATCTCTCTCAGATATCCATTCACTTATACTCAACCATAGCTCTCTAACGACTACTACCAGACTATAAACCGAGCTCTGGATTGCAAGTTATGGTGTCCCAAAGTTCTTCGAGCATTATCAGACATGGGCCACATGGCTCCACCTCATTCGTATTGTCCCCAAGTTCCTACATCCACGGGGGAGGTTCATCCATCGTCCAATCCAACGACGGGACATGGTCTTCATTTAACACATGAGCTAGAGGGAAGTTCAGTGTTCGGCACTTTGGTGTTGAACATCCCTTCTCCTTTCTGCATGCCTACCCTCCGGAGTCCCGAATTCCTAAAATCTTGAAGAAGCTCGAAATCTCACCACGTGGCTCTGTCCTTTGGGCCTTTCGACTTATCCTCGATATTGCACCCCAAACCTTTGGAGTCCTAAAGTCTTGGACTCCCAAAGGGTCCACCCTCACACATGGTGATGTACTAGACATGGGGGCAAGTACAGGTGGGTCCAGAGTACTCCACCCTCCAAATGGACCAAGTAAGCAAGTGCCAGGGGTGACACGCAGTAAGTCAGAGATGACACGTGGCCCTTACAATGGGTGACACGTGTCACATTTTAATGGGCACATAGGGTCTGATAAATGTACAAATCTAGGTGACATGTGGCATGTCAAACGTGGGTCCACATCAACCTAGGTGATGTCAGCGTGCCACATCACCTCGGACTGATAGCCTTCCAAGCCCTTCAATCTCACGATCAAGGTGTATCCACATAACCCCTAGATCTATGGCCCCCGTTACTTCATAACTTCGACATTCGAGGGATCCCTCGTTTGACTTCCTCCTTTATCCTAGAGTGGTCAATGTCGGGTTGACCATGGTTTGGATCTAATGGCCAGGGGAGATCCCAAAGGGTCCCTATATCTACGGTCCTCGTCACTTCGCATCTCAGGCCTTTGGGGGTTTCGGCATTATGGTCGCTCTGCTCTCTCAAAGTAGGACTTCATTGAAGTACCATACACGGGCCCCTCCACTGGTTGATCGGACGGGTAAGAGGGGTTCTCCATGAACTCCCCAAATCCACGGCTCTCATCACTTCTTAACTCTGGCATTCAGGGAGTTTGGTGCTATAATTTTTTTTTTTCTCCCAAAGCAGGACTTCGTCAGACTTACTTTGGTGTAGATCCAACAGCCAAGGGGACTCCTGAATAGCCTCAGATCTGCGGCTCACATTACTTCATGATTGGTAAATGGTTCAGGGTTTAATGATGGTGCAGGTCTATCTGCCATAGTTAGGGAAACCGTAAGGCGTCGGTCAACCTCGTGGGTAACTATAACAACCAGTTGCCTTCAGTCGGTTTACAAATGGTAAGGTCATAACATTCCAGAGCTCCGAACTCCTTGAGTTCTGAATCCAGAAAGGCTTAGCTCCTTTCGAGCTTAGAGCAGGGTTCCTCGACCTTGGTCATATGGGTCCTCCGAAAAATCTTTGTGGGCTATGCGCTAATATCTTTAGCCATGAATTGGATAAGGAAATGGGTGTGAGCCCTTGGTCACACAGGTGAAAAGTCTGAAGGAGGTTCCCTCCTTCCATAGAGTTTGAACTTGTTATTTCTGTGAAGGTATATTCGAGAGGTCGGTAGGACTTTAAATATTCTAGTAAGTTCTACCCCGACTCGCTTGCATACTTACATCCCATAATTATCTAACTATTAAGATGAGGCAAGAAGAAGACCATTCAAAATCATATATTCACAGAGAGAAAATACATATTTTTACTTTAATCATTCAATACAGGACTCAATCAAATACATATAAATATATCCAATCATCATTTCCATTTCAATACATAGAGTATGAAAATACTTATCAGAAAACTAGAATCATGAAGTGACTGCTGAAAGGGGTGCTTGTTTCCACCCAACCATAGGCACAACCACTCCTAAACAGATTTACCACTAGCCACCCCAAGCTAGACCATGATGATCTGAGAGAGACTCTTTCTTCTTTTTCAGCGACAACCAAGGATGGAGGTTACTCTCCTCCTCCCAAGGGATCTTGGCAATCGATTTTCTCTGTACCAAGCAAGAAGGCCTGCATGAGTACTTCCATAGTCACTCATCAACCCCGTTTATCAGCTTGGAACAAAAACTTGGCCAACAACTTCTTGCACCTAGAACGAGCTTATTTCTCAGTTCTCCCTCAAAGCAGAGAGTTAAATTCCATGTGTTGTTTCCCAAAAATACATCCTTCACACACTTCATCATCATTCTTGATATAAGGAAGACCATTCACCATATTCT
>JZKD02S0081554.1:282868-316643 GCA_000966675.3 Picea glauca
AAATCTTTGGAAACCATAATACTAGTGGTGACCATCTGAAACTTGGGTAAAACACTTCTTAAAATATTCTCAATTAGTCACCTTTCTGGAACATCTTCACCTAAGGACCTCATCTGATTAACAAGATCTTACTTCTTTGTGATGTAATCATGAATATATTCATTATTTTGCATGTTGGAATTTTCAAAATTTATCCTTATTGTTTGCAATTTATCTATAGCCACACCTTCATACGTATTCTTTAAAATATCCCAAGCTTGCTTAGATGATTTTGCAGCATTAATTCTTGTAAATATAGATTCTTCAACTGCGCTCCCTATAAGTGAAAGTGCTTCATTATCTTTCTTAATAATTTCCTTTAATGATTTATTTTCATCATCACTTAATGTTTTGAATTCATCAACATATAGCATAGTATATCCATCAATTACAAGCTCCCATAAATATTTAGTGATGAATATAGGTTGCATGTGTTTTCTCCAATAGAAATAATTTGTGCTAACAAGTTTAGGCAACACAATATTGTTTGACACCATGAAAATACGAGTGTGAGAGAGAATAAGAGAGAATACGCAAAAACAACACAAAGTGTCCCACTTCACCCAGGACGAGAACCAATGTCCCAAAAAAATAGGGACTTAACCACCACCAAAAAATAATTCTTTTATTAATGTTTGAGTACAATGAAGAGATAAAAGCTCAATTCTTCCAAAGAATTACAATCAACACTTCTTGTATCTCCCTTTACTAACAAAAATTACATTTATTCTCTCATAAACATAGAGCACTAATTCTCTTTGTTGGCCACCAAATGAGTAAAAAAAAAAATTACAACCCTTTCCTTTTACATAATACTAGTACCATGAAGGCGTGTACCAAATGAATACAACATCTCTGCTCACCAAATGAATATGCAACATGAATTGCTTGGAAGATTTTTTTGTGAATTTTCCCGAAGAGCCATCTCAAGTGCAATTGCAATTACTCACTACCTCTGTCAAATTATTCCTTAAGAAGCCTACTGAATGGCCTCAACAAATGATTCAGGTCGTACTAAACAATACCACTCAAGAAACTGACAATCCAGATCTATGTGATTGTGCATACATTTACTGGCATCTTCTTTCAACTAATCTAGAGGCAGCAAAGGATGAGGCTTCTTTTAATTTTCTTAGAAAATAAAAACTTATGCCACACCATTTAGAATTGCTAAAGCATGATGACGATCGCTTCTATCGCCACATCAATTGTACACTTATATCACCACATCAACTAGGAATTTCTAAAAAGCATGAGCATGATCTCTTCTATTTCCACACCAACTGTACGCTTCTATTTGCACAGAATTTATTGGAGTCTACAGATCATTGCTTGGAGTCTGTACCAAGTCTATATGCTTCTATTTGCACGGACTTGCTTGGATTATGTAGACCATTGCTTGGAGTCTGTACCAAGTTTGTATGCTTCTATCTGCGTGGACTTTCTTAGAGTCTATAGACCATTGCTTGGAGTATGTATGCTTCTATCTGCGTGGACTTTCTTAGAGTCTATAGACCATTGCTTAGAGTATGTATACTTCTATCTGCACGGACTTGTTTGGAGTCTACGAACCATTTCTTGGAGTATGTACCAATTTTGTATGCTTCTATCTACGTGGACTTGCTTGGAGTCTGTATGCTTCTATAGAGTTATGACAAAAAAAATATCTACTCCTCAACTAATTTAACATTTTAACACCAAGGCCATGCCTCTTTACTTGTGCGGGTTAGATTCCATCGATAGATAGCATGCCAAGATCTCTATGTCATATGGATTAATCATCTTGTTCCCTCTCTCACTCTGATACCAAATGAAGAAAATACACCATCATAATAATGGAGCAATTAAACAATAACAATGAACACTGAGCTCAAACTTTCTCATTACCAAAGTATGAATAAATACAATGAGAGAATATGTTATGGGAAATCATCTTCTCCTACAATCTCTCAACAATCTCTCCAATAATCTCTCCATGAATCTCTCAAATATATTTTCTAACTTTAATTATACTTTCTAGACATATTAAATAACAATAATACTAAAAAACAATTACATCTAGAATATGATAAATGAATCATTATTCCAACAGTAGGGGCTGCAACATCCCTGCTAGATGTCAATGCTCTGTGTTAACTTGTTGACATTCTAGACATTTAGATAAGTAATCGGCTATGTCTTTCTTCAGTCCTGGCCAATAAAACAATTTCCTAGTGATTTTGATCATCTTCTGATAACCAGGAGGACCAATATATGGCCTTTTGTGTAGTTCATCCATTATGAACCTCTTCAAGTCATCACAATTTAGAATATGCATCCTAGCTTTATAACTTAGCAGGATATCATTCAACAATTGATAACCCTCATACTTCATCCATGTGGGCTCTTGTTCCAAGTATGATTTTACAGTCTTGAAAAAAGAATTTGTTTCTTGTGCACTTTTGAATCTCTCCTTGATGTTTGTTTCACATGTGCTTACAGCTGCCAAGTGAATCACTTTCATACTTCTGCTAAGGGCATCAACCACTCTATTTTCCTTTCCTTTGATATGTTTTATTTCAAAATCAAACTCACTAAGGAGAGACATCCATCTAGCTTGTCTAGCATTGACATTTGGTTGATCAAACAGATATCTCAACCCACAATGGTCTGTCATAAGCACAAATCTTCTACTCCATATTTTTTAAAGCATTCATTATGGCAACCAATTCTAGATCATGGATCACATAATTGATTTCATGCTCATTCAATTTTTTGGATTCATAGAAAATACATGTCCTTCTTGCATAAGGACTCCTCTGAGTCCTTCCTTGTAGGCATTTGTATACATAAGGAAGTCCTTGCTTGAGTCTGTAATCTTTCGCACAGGTGCATTGATTAGAAGATATTTCATCTCTTGAAATCTCTCTCCACATTCTGATGTCCAGAGGAATTTAACTCCCTTTTTCTGATGCGAGGTGATTGGGAAACCGAACTTAGAAATACTTTTATGAACCTCCTATAGTATCCTGCTAGGCCCATAAAGGATATGATATCAAATACATCTTTTGGGGTAGGCCAATCCATAATGACTTTTATCTTTTCAGGATCAACTGCCACCCCTTCTTCAGAAATAACATGGCCTAAATAATGGACTTGTTTCTGGAAAAAATCACACTTACTAAACTTATTATAGAGCTGATGTTCTCTTATTACTTGAAGTACTAGCTTAATATGTTCTTCATGCTCTTCCCTATTCTTGGAATAGATTAGGATATCATCAATGAAAACCAATACAAATCTGTCTAAGAACTTACTGAGTACATTATTCATTAAGCACATAAAAGTGGTTGGTGCATTGCTTAGCAAAAATGGCACCACCACAAATTCACAGTGACCATAACTTATCCTAAAGGTTGTTTTGTGGATGTATTCATCCTTAATTAAGACCTGATGGTATCCAGACCTCAAGTCAATCTTGGAGAAAATTGTAGCACCCCTTAATTGGTCAAACAAGTCATCGATCCTTAGCAAGGGATATTTATTCTTTATGGTCATCTTATTGATTTTCATATAGTCTATGCACAACCTAAGTGTGCCATCCTTCATTTTCACAAACAAGGTTGGTGATCCCCATGGAGACACACTATGTTGAATGTAGCCTTCGTCCATCATTTCCTTTAGTTGTAGCTTGAGCTCAACTAGCTCTGGTGTACTCATTCTATAGGGTGTTTTAGACATTGGCACCTCTCCTGGTACAAGTTCTATTGAAAATTCAATATCTCTTCTTGGAGGTAGACGTGGTACCTCTTCTCGGAACACATCTTTATACTCTCTTAATATGGTATGGTCTTCTAGGCTTGGTTTTTTGTTCTCAACAGAGTCCAACACTTGTATTGCATATAAAGGGCATCATTTTCTGCAATACTTCTTCACTTGAAGGGTTGATATTTGTCTCACTGAGACGGGATTTTGAAACCCTTGTAGGGTTACCTTTCTCCCTTATTCATTTTCACACTCCAAAGTTTTATTATAACAGTCCAACTTCGTTTTATGGGCAGCTAACCAATCCATGTCAATTAGCAGGTCATAAGATCCTAAAGGGTTATGTTTAACGTTTCTTGGGTGGGTAATACAATCATAATGAATTGGCATGTTGGTATGACCTCTGTTACTTTTCTTTTGGTTCCAATGGCTAGTTGTACCAGCCATGATTTAACATGTTTAACTTGTTGCAATTTACATTTCTCAATAGTTTGAGGGGCAACACAACTCAAATTAGGACCAGGGTCAATTAAAATGGAAACTAGATGGTTGGAAATCATACCTTCCATCTCTACCACTGAAGCTTGGTGGTCAACTTGTCTATCATCTAAGGATCCATAAATTTGTGGCATGCTCCTAGCCACATTATTGACTATGGTATCCTCTTGGAAATTGTAGACCCTCATATTGTCTTGTTTCCTATATGTTTAGTCCCTCAGCAGATGTTCTTCTCCACAACCCAAACATTTCAATGGTTCTTTCTTCGCATTATTAGTATTACCTGAGGTTGCTCCAAAGGTTTTATTTCCACTCTAAGAGGGGAAATTTTGTTGATATACACTTTTAGTAGGAAGTCTCATCTTAGAACCTTTCCCATAGTTCTTAAACCTTGAGGGTTTAAACCCCTTCTTCTTGAATCCTGAATTACTTTTCTTATTCCAATCCTCATGAGGTTCTATCTTATTCTTGAATTTCTCATAGCAATACCTTGCCCTCCGGATAGTGTCTTCTATGGTCTTTGGATCATCAAATTCAATTATGTCCCAGAAGGACTAAGGAAGTCCACTAATAAATCATCGCATATTTATCTTTTCATCCTTTATGTAGGGCACATACCTTATCAGCTCAAGAAATTTATTGATATACTCATCTATTGTGAGTTGTACCAACTTGAGTTCATAGAACTCCTTGGTATTCCCATCAAAGTATTTCTCTAACAGATACTTCTTCTTGAAGTATTTCTCAAATTGTTTCCATGACAAGTCCTTCTCATGGATTCCTTTCACGTTCCTAAGGTCCTCCCACCAAATGGAGGCCTTTTCATTCAGGTTAAAAATGGTTATTCGAACCTTTAAATTTTCAAAGTAGTCATGGACTCTAAAGTACTTCTTCAAGCCTAACAACCAAACTTATGCTTCTTCCCCCTTCTTAATTTTTCCATTGAAAGTGGGTGGTTTGGATTTATTGAAATCTTCAGGGTCATGGCTCTTGGAATGTTTCCTCTTCTTTCCTCTCCTCTGGGAATGTGATCTAGTTTTTCTACTAGAATATTTCATGGAGTTTTTAGTTTCCTAACCAGAGGATTCTTCCTATGAGTGTCTCTTGGCTCCATATTTGGCCTTCTTTGAGGTGCTTCTCCTTGTGTGGTTACTTTCAGGGCCATGCTTCTGTATCTTAGGTGGACTCTGGGTTTTCTTTGTATGATGTATGTCCATGTGACTAGTTGTTGGTCCATGTTGCAGTTGTCTTTGTATATCTAATAATCTTTGCAGTAGGACTGCATTAATTTCAGTTTTTTTTTTTTTTTCTCTTTTATCAACCTTTCATTGTCATCCTTACAACTACATAATTCTACCATGAGGCTTCTTACAGTTTTAGCCAAATATGGAGGGGTTTCCACCGCCCTCCTTTCATCAGATTCTTTCTCTCTGTTGTGGGAGATTTCCCCCAATTCATGGTGTGTCACCATCCTTTATGTTGTAGTTTTCCTGCGGTCCACTGAATGTTTGAGTGTTGATAAAACATTCTTTGTTAGTTAATGTTCTACTAGTTTATGAACAACACACAGTTCATATTTTTCAAAACATATACAATAGTAGCAAGTTCCATTCCTCTCTTCAGTAGAGGTTTAACGAAGCCTCTTAGGAATGGGGTAATATAGGGTGTTACCTTTAAAGTTCTCTAATGATATTTTTAAGCGACATGCTCATGAGCCCAAGTAGGCCAAGTGTTGTAACCATGCTCTGATACCAATTTGTAACACACTCGACCCCTAAGTACCGTTTCTAGGGATGGGGCATCAAAATTTCGCTTACTTTAGTCGTATTGAATCATCTATCCGAGATCTCCATTCTCTTCTACTCAACTGTATCTCTTTAATGACTACTACCAGACTCAAAACCAAGCTCTGGATTGCAAGTTATGGCCTCCTAAAGTTCTTCAGGAATTATCAGACATGGTCCACGGGGGAGGTTCATCCACCATCCAATCCAATGACGAGACATGGTATTCATTTAACACATGAGATAGAGGGAAGTTGAATGTTCGGCGTTGAACGTCCCTTCTCCTTTTTGCATGCCTATCCTCTAGAGTCTCGAATTCTCGAACTACCGAAGGAGCTCAAAACATATCCACATGACTCCATCCTTCGAGAATTTCGGCTTATCCTCAATACTACACCCCAAACCTCCGGACTCCCGAACTCCCGAAGGGTTCACCCTCGCACATGGTGGCATATTGGATATGGGGGCAAGGACAGGTGGGTCCCGAGTACTCCACCCGCCAAATGGATCAAGTAAGCAAATGCCAGAGGTGACATGCAGCCATGCATAGATGACATGTGTCCCTTACATTGGGTGACACATGTCACATTTTAATGGGCACATAGGATCTGTGAAACATACAAATTCAGGTGACACTTGGCATGTCAAACATGGTTCCACATCACCATGGGTGATTTCATCATGTCACATCACCCCGGATTGATAGCTTTCCAAGCCCTTCGATCTCACAATCAAGGTGTATCCACGTAACCTCTGGATCTACAATGACATGTGTCCCTTACATTGGGTGACACATGTCACATTTTAATGGGCACATAGGATCTGTGAAACATACAAATCCAGGTGACACTTGGCACGTCAAATGTGGTTCCACATCACCATGGGTGATTTCATCATGTCACATCACTCCGAATTGATAGGCTTCCAAGCCCTTCGATCTCACAGTCAAGGTGTATCCACGTAACCCTTAGATCTACGACCTTTGTTACTTCGTAACTTCGACGTTCGGGGGATCTGTGGTGTGACTTCCTCCTTTCTCTTGAAGTGGTCAGCGTTGGGCTGACCATGGTCTAGATCTAACGATCAAGTGAGATCCCAAAGGGTCCCTATATCTATGGTCCTCATCATTTCGTAGCTCCGGCCTTCGCGGGTTTCAGCATTATGGTTGCTCCTCTCTCCCGAAGCAGGACTTCATTGAAGTACCGTATGTGGGCCCCTCCACTGGTTGATCAGATGGGTAAGAGGGGTTCTCAATGAACTCCCTAGATCCATGGCTCTCATCACTTCGTAACTCCGACATTCAGGGATTTTGGTGCTATAACACCTCTGTTCTCCCGAAGTAGGACTTCGTCAGACTTACCTCGATGTAGAACCAATGGCCAAGGGGACTCCTGAATACCCTCGGATCTGCAGCTTGCGTTACTTCGTGATTGGCAAATGGGTCAAGGTTTAACGGTGGGGCAAGTCTATCTGCCACGGTTAGGGAAACCGCCAGGCGTCGGTTAACCTATTGGGTAACCGTAACAACCAGTTGTCTTCGACCTGTTTACAAATGGTAAGGTAGTAACATTCTGGAGCTTCAAACTCCTGGATTTTCGAAGCCAGGAAGGCTTATCTCCTTTCGAGCCTAGTGCAGGGTTCCCCGACCTTGATCATATAAGTCCTCTGAAAACTATTCGTGGGGTACGCGCTATTCTCTTTATCCGTGAATTGGATAAGGACACGAGCATGAGCCCCCGGTCACATGGGTGAAAGGTCTAAAGGAGGCGCCCTCCTTCCACAGAGTTTGAACTTGGTATTCCCGCGAAGGTAGATTTGAGAGGTCGACAAGACTTTAAATATTCTAGTAAGTTCTACCCCGAATCGCTTGCAAACTTACGTCCCATAATTCTCTAATTGCTAAGTTGAGGCAAGCAGAAAACCATCCAAAAGTATAGTTTCATAGAGAGATAATTTATATTTCTACTTTAATCATTCAATATAGGACTCAGTTGAAGACATATAAATATATTCAATCATCATTTCCATTTCAATACACAGAGTATGGAAATACTTATCAGAAAAATAGAATCGTGAACGACTGTTGAAAGGGATGCATGTTTCCACCCAACCATATGCACATCCACTCCTGAATGGATTTACCCCTGGCCACCCCCGAGCTAGACCATGATGCTCTGAGAGAGACTCTTTCTTCTTGCTCAGTGACAGTCAGGGACAGAGGTTACTCTCCTCTTTCCACAGGATCTTGGAAACTAATTTTCTCTGTACCAAGAAAGGAGGTTTGCACGATTACTTCCACAGTCACTCATCAACCTCGTTTATCTGCTTGAAACAAAAACCCTTCTAGCAGCTTCTTGCACCCAGAATGATCTTATTTCTCAGTTTTCCCTCGAACCAGAGAGTTGCAAGTGCTCTTTTCTCTTCTTGATATTGGTCTTTCGAATCTACCTCCTCGCAAATCTACCTCTGCCCATGAATTACCTCTTTTCTTACCTTCCTCAGCAAGATTGCATGGGTCCAAATCCCTAGCTCGTGGTCAGGTCTAGAAGTCTTGAAGAAGGGTACTCTACCCCATCTCCTCATTAACTCTTGAGGAGGAATCTTTCAGCTACCAATATGACTCATAATTCATTTCTGGGTCAGAGGACTGTTTTGGATCTGAGTTATTAAATCTAGTAAGGTACTGGTTTGGTGGGGGTCAACTCAACCATTTATGGTTCCCCTCGCCATATCTCTCATAGCATCATGGTCTATCTTGACAAACCCCTCTTTCATCAGTTATGCAACACTATCCATTTTCTATTAATAACAGAAAATGCATACATTACCTTTTATAACAAAAGGTTCATCAACTCCATCATTCACACATATTTAGTCTGTCACAATCTTTCGACAAATTATAGTTATATTTACAAAYTGRGGGAAAYARGGGTATTAMAATAATATGGAAACAAACTCRCATCTTAAATGTCCATCAATCAATCCATTATACCTATCCACCTCAATTTATTATTAACTATTTTCATATTGCAACATATAAACATTAGGAGGATAACGTGTTCTTGGTTTAAATTTATTGTTTCGTTGACATTTAAGAGAAGAAAAGAAAAATCCAACGTGTTTCTTTTACAAGCGTTCATTGAGCAGATTACTCTTGCAAATTGCAATGAATTCAAATAAATAAATGGTTAATAACATTGCAAATAATAATACTTTTGAAGATTACATGATACTATGTATATAAAATTAATAAATTTAAATCTAGAAGTTGTGTCTTCATTACTATCATACAAAAAAAATTGCAAAATGTACTATGGAATATTTCTTAGATCTTGGCAATGGTACTAAAAGTCTATGAAAAAATTAAAAAATAGTAGAAAATTTATCAATAAATACTAAATTTCATTGTCCATCTTATTTCCATTCCAAATTGAAATTTAATTATCCAAATCCAAGTGTTTAAGAAAAAAAGATTTTAACTTTATATATATTCTACAAACTTTCCCTCAACTATAATCAATATAAATCCTATATAACTAAATCAATATGAATCCTATATAACTAAAGTCTCAAGCTCTATATTCTTAATTGATTTCTTCATTATATTTAATATTTACTATAACTATAGAGTTATAATAGAAAATTTATTGTACATATCATTTACTCAAAAAATTACACTTTACACTTAAAATAATTAATTGTTTTTTAAATGTATTTAATGTTATACTTTACTATGAATAATTTATTATACATGTTAATAGTTTGAAACCCTAATCATAAAAATATTATTCTCAAAAAGGTATACAACATATATTTCTTTAGAACCATATTCACTAATTTTATAAAAACATAGATAAAAGGCTAACTAATGAAGTGTTGATGAAGTGTTCTAAGTATAAGTAGAATTATGAATGATTTATTATACATGTCAAAAGTTTGAAACCCTAATCATAAAAATATCATTCTCAAAAAAAATATATGACATATATTTTTTTAGGACCATATTCACTAATTTTATGAAAACATAGATACAAGGCTAACTAATGAAGTGTTGTAAGTAGAAGTATAATTATGTTGTAAGTAGAAGTATAATTATGAATGATTTATTATACATGTCAAAAGTTTGAAACCTTAATCATAAAAATATCATTCTCAAAAAGGTATACAACATATATTTCTTTAAGACCATATTCACTAATTTTATGAAAACATAGGTACAAGGCTAACTAATGAAGTGTTGTAAGGAGGTATACAACATATATTTCTTTAAGATCATATTAACTAATTTTATGAAAACATAGGTACAAGGCTAACTAATGAAGTGTTGTAAGGAGGTATACAACATATATTTTTTTAGGACCATATTCACTAATTTTATGAAAACATAGGTACAAGGCTAACTAATGAAGTGTTGTAAATAGAAGTAGAATCACATTTTTTTTAAGACACTTGTGTGTGGGGTCAATCATGATATTATCATGTACGATGTTTATTCACTATGTAAGAGGGGGTGATTAGTGTTGTGGAAGATAAGTTGGTTTGAATTTTTGTTATTGAAAACTGACTCATACAAAAGAAACAATAATACTTGATTTTATTTGTCCAAAGATAATTTGTTTGATTCTTCTAATAATTGCATATTCCTTGAAGTTGAAACATATTTTAATTACTAAAATGAAATTATTCCTTGATTGTATATTCCTTTGAATTGAAACATATTTTAACTCTATTAAAATGAAACTATTCCTTGATTGTATATTTCTTTGAGTTGAAACATATTTTAACTCTACTAAAATGAAACTAGTGCTAACATCATGTATTTGTAATTTCCATTCAAAATGAAATAGCATTTGTAATTTCCATTCAAAATGAAATAGATGGTCGAAGTTCTAAGATTCAATATTCCAAAGTAATAATGAATTTTAAAAGAAGGTTTTATCAACATTTGCAAAGTTATGAATGATTATAAAAAGAGTGTTAAAATGTTGGATAGTGTAATTTTTTATTTTATTTTTTATCTTTTATTAATACTTTCAGTATTTGATCATGTATGTATGTATAGATTTACGTAATCAAATTGTTACTTGGAGGGGATCATTTATCCTATAAAAAGAAAGTCTTATACACTAATTAATGTTTAGCTTAGTCATAACTTTATAAATATATTATTATTATTATTATAAGTTAACTAATAATATCATCTAATTTTACCTTTTTTAAACTCATATAATATATTCACAAGGATGATGATGATAGTTGTTGTTTTTTATAAATATTTTTATGTTTTTTAATATAAATATTTTTGTGATTGTAAGGAGAACCAAAAAAATTGTTTGAACAATTTCTTGAAACTATGGGAGGGTTCTCGATAATTCTTAAAGAAGTAATCACTAGAATCATAGTGATAGTTTTTATGTTATTCTCATTATTATCCATTATAATAATAATAATAATAAGTCTATTTGATATCAATCCAAAATATGGAAAATATTTTTTTAGGGTCTTGTTTAAACATTAGATTTTTTCAATTTTTTCATCTGAATCTAGCTAAACAGATACGAATGAAATCACCTTTTTCTATTATTTGAATTGTATTTTTAATACATAAATGAATTCACCCTAAAAAAATCCTCAACTTTTGATTGAATATCAACCAAAATTGATTGAAAAATATACATGTAAAAAAAAAAAAAAATAGAAAATTTATACTACACATCAAACTTCAAACTGGGATGCCATAAATGCTTACGTACAATATGTAAACATGTAGAAAATCGCCAATCGACAATTTTGAGGATTTGGAATAACAGGATATCTGCCTCTTCTCCATCAATAAATCCTTGTGGGTACAGATTTATGCCACTTCTCCTTCAATATATCCTTGTGAGTACTGATTGCTGCCACTTCTCCTTCAATTGATCCCTGTGGGTATATTGGTTGAGCCTGTGGGTATATTGGTTGAGGTCTTGAAACAGCCAGGTACCTATACATTTCAATTTTCAACCTTCCATTGAATCTTTCCCCCCAAAAAAACTTCAATTAGATCTGCAAAACAGTGGTCACCATTGGATCTTTTCCAAAAAAACACTTCCATTGGATCTGTTTATGATCTGTAAAACAATAAAAACAATAGTCACCTGAAAAAAAATGATGAAACACAGAGCAAGTGAAGGCCCAGTTAAATTCGATTTCATTGAACCAATCAATCTAAAATAACTCTCATATAAGACTTAGAAAGATTTCATTGAACCAAACAATCTAAAAGAAATCTCATATCAGACTTGGGATATCATTAACAGCAGCAGTAGCAGAGGAGGTTTCGACAGGGGCGACCTGGGAACACGTCCACATGAATCTCATCTCAAGAGCTCAACATGGGTACTGTGAATGTGTTACAAGGTCACCCCAGTCGAACCTACGCTATCTCCAGCAGCATTAGCAGAGGAGGTTTTGACTGGGACACGTCCACAGGAATCTCATCTCTAGACCCATCCTGAGTACTGTGATTGTGAATGTGTTTCAAGGTGATGGAGGTAGGACATGTTTAATCACTTTAAGTAACTTGCTTCTCTGGAACCCGAGTACCATTAATGTGGAACTGGTTTAAATGCGTCCACTCCTATGGGAAAGTTTGTTGGCAAATCCTTGTATTCACTGTATACGCAGCGGAATAGCAGTGTTATTAATCTCGTACCAGCACCAAACAATCCTTTAGAAAAAGACTATTACTTAAACCCGAGCGCTAAGGCTTATTCTTGACACACAACATATATTAACATTCAATACTAAACCTCCACAGGACCGTGGGTTATAACCAAGGGCTTATCGAGTATTGGGTATCGGTGTTATAATACAATGGAGTTTCAACAATATCTGGGTCTCTCGATACAGAGTCTTGTTGCGGAACCATTACATCGAGATATTGTTTATCGGTGATTCCATGTCTACATCAACCCATATATTGAATCATCAATATTGAGTATCGCCCATATCGTGTTGGTTGTGGAGCTCGATTATCTTCATGATTCATAGGTCGTGTTTCAATGGTGTTTGGACTCCATTTCCTGACAGGGGGGTGTGGGGGGCTTTCACCCCACATATGGATCCAGGAGGGACAATGACACTTTATGGAGCCTCCTGGTGGGGGTTCAGGGGCCACCCCAAAGAGAAATTTTGGGAAAATTACTTTGTAAAATATTGTAATTTTGTAGTCAATTTGGAACATTCATTATAAGGTCGCAGATCTGACGGTAGAAATTATGATAGGTTTTTTTTTTCCCTAGAAGGAAATCCTCTTTTATGAGCAAATTGTATTGTGAATGTGAGAGAGGGCGAATATTTGTATTCTGAAAGAGGAAACTAGAAGAAAAAAAAAAAAAAGAGGAAGTTGCAGCGGGAGTGTTGTAGGTTGTAACCCTTCATTTGTTGGATAATAATAAAGGAAGGACTGGCAATTTCTCTGGTGGATGTAGCCCTGATCTAGAATTGGATCCAGGAGCCAGATGGGGCTCAGAAAGGCCTAAAAATCAAAGTGTTCGGAATCTCTTCAAAACAGACGTGTGGGTAGGCCTCGTTGATATGAACCCAACGCAACTTGAACGGGCTCAAACGGACGTCATATGACCAAGTTATCGTGATATGTTCATTTTGTCAAACAGAGAAAAAAATGATGATTGTGCAGTGCATACAGTGCCACATGGCAGCTGACTGTACAGGTCATACAGTTGACGTGACATGGTACATGGCGCTGACATGGATAGAGGTTGACTAGGAAGTTGATGTGACAGGTGGACTAGTTATTGTGTGACACATGTCACTACTGCAAGGGTGACAAGTGGCATGTCTGTACGGCTGACGTGGCAGGTACATACGACATGCGGCTGATGTGGCAAGTGTGATGGATGTTGAATGGGTTAACACCTCGAAAAACAGGTGGACCAATGGTTGTTAGACATGGGTCCTTTGTTGGGCGAATAACGAGATGCCATGTGGCCTAGTCCTGAGCTGCCACATGGCACCCCTGCATTGGATAGCATATGGGCAACATTTTGTTGGACTCCACTGGAGTCAACCGCGTGACCTATAGCATGGGGGAACGTCTTGGGCATAGGCCAGGCTACCAACCCGCCTACCTTGTGGGTCTTAACCTATATCGGCACCATTTGTATTTAAACTTGAACTGTTGTATATTTGGGCGGAGAAAGAGCTGGGGTCTAGCCACAGCCACGATGTACTTTGTATAACCGTTGTTATATGACCCTTCTCCATATATATATTCATTTGGCGTGGATTTGGTTGATAAACCCTCGGCGTGTATCATGTGACCGCGCCTCATGTGACCTGGATCTTTACCTTGGCACAGAAGTTAGGGGTTAGCCACGGTCGGTCGGGCTAGCCCACCGACCAAGGGGAATAACCAATGGCTTAAAACAGGGGGCTTAACACCTATGGGCATGTGCATAAGGTTGTGGCCACATGGCCCGAGAGCACAGGACTAGGAACTAACGAAACAGGGGCTACACTGGATAAGGGGGCACGCACAAAGGACTAGCCTGCGGCCATATGGCCAACCACAGAACCAGGAGCCGAGGTTAAGGAATAGATCAGCACGCCAACGAGGCCAGGGCCACATGGAAGGCACCCATGTGCCCAGGAGTTAGCGAAAAAGGGGTTGTGCCCTACATAATTTCTAAAGTGGGTTTTGACTTTATATTAAAAGATTTTTTTTTAGATTATTAGCCTGATATTGAGAGATTTAATCCAATTTTGGAGGATCTTGGGCCCTTTTTTAGGCCAAATCTTAGGGGGGAGTTGGGAGATGGTTAGCAACTTCAGGTCTATATAAACTAGAGGCTCTTGAATCCATGGGAGGAGGTTCAAAACAGGTTTATGCTATCGAATTGTTGAGCCAAAGTCATTGTCATGCAGAGAAGCTATTGAGGAGCGCACCTTTGCAGGTCATTTTTGGTAGCTCCGGTCATCCATTTTTAGTAATGTCAGTTTTGTTGGGTTCTTGAGATCTGGTAGAACAAGGCCAAATCAGTTTGTAACCTTTTTGGCACTTCTGTGATGCACTTTTAAATCTTTGAACAAAAATAAAAAAGCCTCACCCACTGAAACAAAGGCCCAAAAACGTAGACGAGATTGCCGAACTCCATTATCACTTTGGTGTTTTATGGTTTGTTGTTCTTCATGTTTATTTCCATATCTATACATGTTTATATGGCTACTATGTTTTCTTCTATAATTATTCCTCTTTCATTCAACTCCTAAATGGTAATTTAACTCATGCAAATTAACTCAACCATTGTCATTTAAAAGATCTTTTCGAATCAAGTGGCATTAGAGCTAGTTGACGTTTGGATTTTGAATTTGCATGTTTAACAGGGAAAGACTCATCTCAGTTGAGAAAATGGCATCTACAGAGGGACTTTCTCAAGATGAGAAGGACATGTTAAAAACTCTCCTTGTCATGTCCGAGATGGTGAAAGTGTTGTATGAAGACTACTTGGAAAGAAAGAGATTGGTTCAAGAAAAAGCTTCAAAGAACAACAAAAGAAAAGAAGAATTGAAGGAATTGTCTTCTACACCGAATTCATAAAACATCTCTGAGGTATGCAATGAAGTTCATTCATCAATTTTGCGTTGTTCCCATCAAGATGGTTTTGGTGCTTTTGAAAAACATAAAAGAGGTATAGGTTTGAGATTGCTAACCAAGATGGGATATGAAGGAAAGGGCCTTGGAAATAAGGGTCAAGTTATCATTAATCCCATTGAGGTTGTGGAAATACCTCTTTTTTAGGATTGGGATATGGCAAAGAGAAGATTGGAGCATTCTCCAAGATGGGCTCCAAAACATCAGAAGCAAGTGATGCTTAAAATGACCAGCCTAAGTCATCGTAGGATCGATTCACGAAAGGTGATGGTGTATCACTCCATGATTGTGATAGTGAATACAAGTCATCTTCAAAGCAAGGTGAATATCAGCAAGAGAGGTATAATGGTCATGGTTTTTCCAATTCTCTTTTTTATTATAATAAACATAATCATGTAATCCAAAACTTGTGGAAGATGTATACTTGTACTTCTTTTCATTCACCCCAGAATTGTGTTTCCAAGTATTGGAAGAGACAATATTTGTACAAGAATTTTATGTCGACCAGGAAGGAGACAGGACATAAAGACTCAACTCCACATCGGAAGAAAGAGAAGAGAAAACGAGTCTAGATGCCAAAAAATCATTGCACTTATTGCAACAGGGGTGGACATCAAAAGATTAATTGTTGGAAGTTTAATCCGGAGCTTCGTCCAAAGAAGGACAAAAGGATTGTGCACATACTCACAAAGGAAGAAACATTACCAGCGAAGCAAGAGAAACACCAAGAAGGAAAGAAACCAGCCACTTTGTTTTTCCAGAAGTGAATGTCACATCTTCATTGTATTTTGCTTCCATTAATGTAATCACACATGTTAAAATGATGACTTGTTATAACATCATTTTTGTACAACATAGTGTTTTGTTTTTGTCCTTATGAGTATGTAATCAATAAAGGTTAATTTTGTAACCTTTTGAAGGAACAAAAGGTGTTTAGTGGGGAGGTGTGATCCAAAATTGGATCCAGGAGCCAGATGGGGCTCAGAAAAGCCTAAAAATCAAAGTGCTCAAAATCTCTTCAAAACAAATGTGTGCATAAGCCTCGTCGATATGAACCCAACGCAACTTGAACAGGCTCAAACGAGCATCGTATGACCAATTTATTGTGATTTGTTCATTTTTCCAAATAGGTAAAAAACCAATGATTGTACAATCCGTACAGTGCCACGTGGCAGTTGACTGTATAGGTCGTATGGCCATACATCTGACATGATAGGGTATGTGGTGCTGACATGGACATAGGTTGACTGGGTAGTTGATGTGACAGGTAGATCATTTATTGTGTGACACATGTCCCCACTGCAAGGGTGACATGTGGCATGTTTGTACGACTGACGTGGTAGGTTCGTACATCCGTACAAAACGTGGTTGACATGGCAGGTGTGCTAGATGTTGATTAGGCTGACACCTCAACAGATAGGTGGACCAATGGTTGTTAGACACATTTCCTTTGTTGGGTGAATAACGTGGTGCCACGTGGCCCAGTCCTGAGCTGCCACATGGCACCCCTGCATTGGATAGCATATGGGAAAAAAATTGTTGGACTCCACCGGAGTCGACCACGTGACCTATGACATGGGGGAATGTCTTGGGCATAGGCTAGGCTACCATCCCGCCTACCTTGTGGGTCTTAACCTATATCGGCGCCATTTGTATTTAAGCTTGAATTGTTGTATATTTGGGTGAAGAAAGAGCTGGGGTCTAGCCCCAACCCCGATGTACTTCATATAATTGTTATTATATGACCTTGCTCCATATATATTTGTTTGGCACAAATTTGGTTGATAAACCCTCGACGTATACCACATGACCGCGCCCCATGTGACCCGGTTCTTTACCTTGGCGCGAAAGTTAGGGGTTAGCCCCGGTCGGTCGGGCTAGCCCGTCGAATGGGGGGCATAACCAATGGATTAAAACATGGGGCTTAACACCTGCAGGCACGTGGATAAGGTTGTGGCCACATGGCCCGAGAGCACATGACCGGGAGCTAACGGAACAAGGACTACACTGGATAAGGGGGCACGCGCGGAGGACTAGTTTGCGACCGTATGGCCAACCACAGGTCTAGGAGTCGGGGTTAAGGAATAGATCAGCGCACCAGTAG
This sequence comes from Picea glauca, assembly GCA_000966675.3. Taxonomy (NCBI): domain Eukaryota; kingdom Viridiplantae; phylum Streptophyta; class Pinopsida; order Pinales; family Pinaceae; genus Picea; species Picea glauca. The sequence continues at coordinate 300,693 of JZKD02S0081554.1, forward strand.
GGCCAAGGCCACATGGAAGTCACCCATGTGCCCAAGAGCTAGTGAAAAAGGGGTTTCTCCCTACATAATTGCTAAAGTGGGTTTTGACTTTATATTAAAAGATTTTTTGGGGATTATTAGCTTGATATTGAGAGATTTAATCCAATTTTGGAGGATCTTAGGCCCTTTTTGAGGTCTGATCTTGGGGGGAAGTTGTGAGATGGTTACCAACTTCAGGCCTATTTAAACTAGAGGATCTTGAAGCCATGGGAGGAGGTTCAGAACAGGTTTATGCTGCTGAATTGTTGAGCCAAAGCCATTGTCATGCAAGGAAGCTATTGAGGAGCGCACCTTTGCGGGTCATTTCTGGGAGCTCCGATCATCCGTTTTTAGTGCCATTAGTTTTGTTGGGTTCTTGAGATCTAGTAGAACAGGACCAAATCAGTTTGTAACATTTTTTTCATTGTTGTGATTTACTTTTAAATATTTGAACAAAAATAAGAAAGCCCAGAGACGTAGGCGAGATTGTCGAGCTCTGTTATCACTTTGGTGTTTTATGGTTTTTTTTTCTTCATGTTTATTTCCATATCTGTACATGTTTATATGGCTTTTATGTTTTCTTCTATAATTCTTCCTCTTTCATTCAATTCCTAAATGGTAATTTAACTCATGCAAATTAACTCAACCATTGTCATTTAAAAGATCTTTTTGGATCAAGCCCACATAGGGTGAACAATGTATATATGTGTCTTTGTTTTATTGTGTATCTTCTATGTTTTATTTCTACATATTTATTATTTTATTGCTCTGAAATCCTCTCTTTTCTAACATACGTATATCATATATTGCTCCATCACATATTGGATATCTATCAAAACAAATGTAAACTATTCTATCGAGCCGATATGGGACCTTACCATCTCCATCGTTGATCTTGATCATGATTAGATCGCCAACATTGATTTAGTAGTGCTATTTCTTTTGTTAATTGATATATCTCCCACCATAGTATCACCCCCGAAACTTCTAACTCTACATTTATTTGTGTTGTTGAGTCTTGATTCGATAGATCGATCTTAGTCGTCAATCCCCGGTGATCAAGGGTCACGATTTATTTTTCCTTCAACCTGCTACAATTGTTGATCCTCGATGATCAAAAATATATCAAATGCTCATCACTCACCCTACCACATTATTCGATTGCCACTATTGGTTTATTAAAACACAAATTTCCTATTAATGTTGGATTTACAATGTATTCCTAATCTTAACAAGTTCATGGATACTAGATTCTTCCTCTTGAACTCATTCCTTCGCACAAAAAACCACTTTCTCTAAAACGATTATGATTAGATGTTGGTTCTCACATGGTCTCAATCGTTTATTCATGACTTTATCAACATTCATTCATATCCACAGATAAATACGCACACAGTCACATTACTTTCATTAAATTGACCACTGTGCATAGTTTCAAAATTACTTCTCATGCTTTGTTTCACAACCTGATCTTTTTATCAATTCTCTCTCCCTCTTTGGCTTGATTTTCTTCTATTTGGTCACACTCTCTTTTTGTCCAGATTCATATCCAATTGGCTACCTCCTATGCCCATAGGCTTACATAATAAAAGGAATACAAATTACTAAATTTGTTAACATCTTAATTTCTCTCCACAAATCTACAACTTAATATTAAGATCTCCCTAAGAACCTTGAAATATGCTAAAGGAAGATTCAATTACATTACAAGGCATTTTTCCAAACAAACTCATCTTAAAACCTCTTCTATAATCTAATTAAAACTTGGGAAAATATAAAAATTTAATTAAGGGAACTCACTCCCTTTAGTAAACTCTAAGACCCTCCTAGGTCTTTTCAAAATGATCAATTTCTGATGGGAAATGCTCCTGCATCACACTCCCGTGGTACAAAATTTCCATGATCTCCTGATCATGAGTATTCCATTTGTTGAAGTCTTCCTATATCCCAAATCTTATTTTGATGTCCACTTGCCTTGTTGTCCTATTGTTGTATTGTTGTTTCCTACAACCTTTCAGGATCCCAAACTTTACTTTGTTGTTCAATCTCCTTGTTTCCTTCAGTAAATTGTACTTGCATGATTCTCTTCTTCTTATTTTGGTATTTCCATTTGGAAATCTTCATCAAATGCTTCCAGAAGTTATCCAATTCAATGTCTAGTATTGTATTTAGTTGGTACACATCATTGTTTCAATTTGATTGCTTCAAATGTCCACAAAAATTTTGTATGGTTGTTTCCATCTTTTTGTCTCCATGATTTCTTTTGTCCTCAATTTCTTGAGAATACTGCAACTCACTAAATAAAAAATTATGCAACCAATAATGCATGTCTCTAAGCTAGATGTTCATTCTACATGATTGCTCAAACAATTTTTTTTCTTTGATTATTTCTCATTAAAATGACAGATTAGAAAATAACACTTTATACCTTTTTGTAAGGATTTATCCATGATCATGCACCAATGATTAGTTGCTTCATCCTTGCTATCATTCTTCATTGTTATTCTTTCTTTAGCAAGCTCTATAATTGCATCATTGCAGTCTTGCATAACCCATTTCAGGACCCCATGTACTTCATCATTTGAAGTATCTCCAAGCCAACTTAGTGCTTTCTTCACAGCTTCATTTTCCTCAGAATTTTGTCTCAACTCTGAAGTCTTTTGCTTGCCTTTATCTTTGACTTTCCTTCCTTGAATTTCCTAGCTGCATTCGGTTTTATTATAGATCCTCTACACCAAATTTCTATTGTCTCAACAATGTTTTGTGTGAGGGTTATAAGAATTCTCTCCCATTCTTCTTCACAAATATCTAAGGCACACAGTTTCTTCCTCCAATATTATTTTTGCTTTGTGAAAGGCTATATACTTCTATCTTCAAAAATCTTGTTTCTGTTTACACCTACACACATAATAAACATATTACAAAAAACATTTTCCTCAGGACATTCTTGGAGCTCATTTTTTTATCATAAACACAACTTTTTTTTATGTCTTAATTTCCACTACAATTATTAATCCTTCATATACACATCCTTGAGCTTTGTTTTCATTTATATTCCTTTAACTTTCATCGATCTTAATAGCATATTTATCCTCTTGGTTGTCTTATTAAACAATTTTATGTTATATACTCCTTTGTTGTGCATTTTCATCATACTTCCATAAGGTATATGGTTGCCTCAAAACCTCATCATAAGAATCCACATGTTGCTTGACTCGCTTCAAAGGAATGCCCCACTCCTTGTTTATTGAATCCTTATGTTGACTTAATGCCTCCTTGATCCTATCATGTTCAATAACTAGTCCTGAAAGTTTGGAATGGTCTTCATCCATCTTGTTCTCTTGTAGAGATATCCTTCTTAGAACCATGTTGTTGTCTTCAAATACAATTCCTCGTTCATTTTATGTTAGCATACATTTGCATTTACTCAACAAAATTGAATCTGCTAAAGGTAAATCCATTGCCTCATTTTTCTCTCTTAGATATACATCTTCAATATTAGGCTTTTCTAACCAATCTTCCAAAAAATTTAGTTCTTCATTGAAATCTAGAAACATTACCTCTGAGTGTCATCTCTTGCCTTCAGTATTTGGATTATCTTTCTATGTCACAAAGATGCATCCTTTCATTCCATCTACTAGAATCTTCTTGCCTCTATCTCTTTGAGACAATTCTGAGCCATCCTCTTTCTTTATGGAAATTTTTAATCATTGTCCATCTTCATAACCAGCATAACATGCACACACACACAAATTCTTAGTTTTAAAAACATGAGACTATTGAGTCCCTTCATATGCCTCTAGCATCCTTTCTCTGTGATGGATTGAATTCTCTAAGCCCTTCATGAGGTCTTCATCTTGTCCCTCTTCTTCTTCTGCAATCATTACTCCCTATCATGGTTCACAAAAGTGAACTTCTTATCTTTCTTCCAAGGGCTTTCTGTACTTAGATTCCTTGAGTTCCTCTTCCTTTTTGGTCCAAGCATTCAAGTTGTGCTTCATTTTTCATCTCAACTTTCTTACCAACAACTTCATTATATTCCATTTAACCTTCTTCTTCAAATTTCAGCCATATCTTTGGTCTTCTTTAACTCTCTCCTGTAGAAGCTTCATCATCTCATTGAGTTGTTCTTTTAACTCAACCATCTCTCTATCAAATTCCTTATCACTTATTTGGTTTCTACCAAATAATTTGGCACTTTTCTCATATGGTTGTGGTTTTCTCTTGAACCCTTGACATGAGTTTCTATAGTCATCGTCTTTTCTTCATTTTTGAGCTTCTCCATGCTCAATTGTAAGCTACAAGTAAGCCTATGCAGTAACAAGTCGGTTTCACCTTGCTACAATATACCTCACCAAGTTTATCATTCTGATCCTGACCTTTTGGTATCTCTGGTTATATTCTTTGGAACCTTCTTGAGGTTCCTCTACTCCTCTAGGATTTTTCTCTCCTACTCTTTTTTTTAGAACTTCCATTGTTCTCCTTCTTCTATCACATCTTTACTAGCTGTAAATATTATATCACAATATCCTTCCTTTCTACTATCTGTAAGCACACATATTTCTTTACCAAAGTTATTGCAAAATATAATATTATTTACTTGCAAGATATGTTCCAAGATCTTTTCCTCCAGACATTTCTATCCACTTTGGTCCTTGGCTAGAATGGTCTCTAATTTGCAGCTTCAAAGTTCCTCTGTTGAACTTTATCCCTTTATTCTAACACATAGAAGTCTTCATTTCTTCAAAATTTAAATTTAAAACACATACCTTACCTCCAGATTTTACCTGACATGTACCCTATGTACATTGTCATTAATATCCACAAGCTTTCTTCTGCAATTGCTAATTTGTAAACTTTTCTTACCCATCTCTCCTACTATAATTCTATTCTTTTGTCTATAATTGATCCAGATTATTTTGAGAATGACATCAAGGAAGAAATTTAACAGAGATATAACAATCAAATACACAAAATATAGCATAGAACAAAGAAATACAATGAAACCCAACTTCTATTAATGAATAAGATATAAAAACCACATAGAACACAAACTGACAAAATGGAGTGGCTTATCTCTGAAAAGAAAGAGATGTTGGCTACACTTCATTCACAAGAAGCTTTACATCACACTCCATTACATGCTTAAAGGGCCTCCTTCACCTCAATTATATATGAGAGAGTGAGAGGAGAAAAATTACCATGATGCATGTGGGATAAAGTAATCTAAGTTTATACAATTCCATAGGCATGTAAAAGACTAGGACTTCCCATCCCAATACTATTGTAGCCCGAGTGCGCTTAACTGCGAAGTTCTAATGGGATCCAGTGCATTAACTCTATGTTGTAGAAATGTACATAAGATCACTAGAAAATCATTACATGATGTTTTCAATTAACAAATGAATATGGTATTACATTCCATTCCCTATCAAAAGGGTGAATATCACGGTTTATCAAAACCATAGGCTCGAAATGTTGATTCATTGGAAAAGGTGGTTGGCCACTGAGATCCACCTAGATCATTCCTCCCCCCTTAGGAGGAAATGGTCCCCATTGTGTCAAGTTCCCTCAGGAGATGGGGAAAATTATGTTGAATCTGGACCTTGGTGAGTTGCTTTTCTTGTTGAAGTAGATTCCATGCTTGTACTTTTCTTGTGGAAGGATGTCATGAACCTGTTGGAGATGTTGGATCCGTTGAAAAAATCTAGTTGCATGATCTGCCTTGGTCTAAGTGTGGGAGGACTCTGTCAATGAAGATGTGGCAAGAAAATTTATATCAATGGGGGTTGATGGTTGGAACCCCAAGCACACCTGAAAAGGGTTGTGGATAATAGAGCTATGATGAACATATGGAAGACTCTCACTCTTTGTGCTTCTCTATAATCTCATTGAAATGGTTTTGATGGATAGAAACATCTTGGCCCAAGGATGTAGTGGTCACAATGACCTGTTCACCATTGGATTGGACTGTGAAGAGGAAAAAAAATGTGGTATGAGATATTACTTTGTGGAATTTCTTTTCTGAGATCAATGGAGTGGCAATAGTTAGAGCTGCCTCTAGTACCCTGTAGATATGACCTCCCAGAGTAACAATGGCACTGCAGGGCTGATACTCATATATAGTATGATGTTTCCACATATATGGTTGTCCTAAAAGAACATCACAGAATTTAAGTGGGGAAACATCACACACTACCTCATCCTTGAAGAGCTTGATGCCATAGGAAAAGAGACATTGTTGGCTTAGACAGATGTCTCGTCCCTGGCTCAACCATTTGACAATGTATGGTTGGAAGTGTGGCATCGTTGGCAGCTTCAATTGGCTGAGATTAGGTTCTTCTGACTCTCGCTGTCAACAATGAAATGTAGTGGGGCCCCCTTTACCCACATCTGCGAGTGGAAGAGGTGATCTCCCTCCTTAAGCTCATATGGTTCTTCTAGTTGTATTGTTGTGGCTGCAACGGTAGCAGTGGTTTATGCATCAACGATATGTTTCCCTTTATTATGCTCTGAACCAAATTCTCAGTCAAGTTTTGATTATTTTTCTTTGAGCTCAGCCACCAATTGTTTTGAGGGACATTTTTCGATGTTGTGCTAAGGGATTTTGTGGAACTCACACCACTTTCTGGTGTCTTTCTTAAACTTCTCATTACCCTTATTTTTCTTCATCTTGGACTGGCTCTCTTGAGGTTGGACTTCCTTATTGATATGTTCTTTGTTCTGTGAGTTAGGGTTTCCTTTTCCATGCTTCTGTTGTGGCGTATTTTCAAACTTGAACTCTTTCTTACTCCATTGCTTGAATTTATGCTCGATTTTAACTACATACTCATAAGAATCTCCCAGTGAGGAGATGTCCAATAAATCCATCTCTATTTGAATGTACATGTTTAGACCACTATTATACTTCAAAACCAGGTGTCACTCAGAGTATTCGATACCAAACTTTAAGTGCAAGGTATGAAATATGTTAGTGTACTTTGGCACCATCTGGTCTCTTTTCTGACGCAGAGTCATCCATCTCATGTATTGGTCATCATAGTTTATGACAGGGTATAATTCATCGTTTAGGGAATCTACAAAGGTCACCCAAGTGGGTTCTCTCTGGAATGGCGTAGATTCATCCATGGTGTATCTCTCCTAGTAACCTTCCCACCAAGCTATGACATGGGGAAGGGATTTAAGGAGTGCAAAGGTTATCTTTTCATTATCACAAAATTTTTGGACAGAGTAATAACCTTCTAGAAAATTCAACCATTTTTCTAGAGCATATGCATCTATCCGGCCTTCAAATAAGGGGACATCAAAATTGAGTTGTACCTTGAAGGGCGTCGCACCTCCAAAATGGTTGCTTGTCGAAGATGCCTTGGATGCCGCTATCAGTAGTCTTCAAAGGATCTTAGCGAATTTGTCCATCATCTTGTTCCTCTCTCACACGAGGGCTTCCTCGAGCAATGCCTTGAAAGGATCTCATGTTATGTCATCTCTTTTCTTTTTTCCATGGGATGTCACTTGGGCTGGTGAGAGAGATTGTCCTCAAGTGAAACTAGCTCAAGACCCAACTCTCTATACCCTGACCTCATTGGGGACCTACTATGAGAAATGATAAGGAGTAGACTGCTCTGATACCACTGATCCAGATTATTTTGAGAACGGCATGAAGGCAGACATACAACATAGATATAACAATGAAATACACAAATATATAGCAAAGAACACATAAATACAGTGAAACCCAACTTCTATTAATGAATAAGATAAAAAAAAACACATTTGAACACAAATTGACAGAATGGGGTATCTTATCTATGAAAAGAAAGAGATGTTGGCTACACTTCATTCACAAGAAGATTTACATCACACTCCACTGCATGCTTAAAGGGCCTCCTTCACCTCAATTATATATGAGAGAGTTAGAGGAGAACAATTCTCATGATGCATGTGGGATAAATTAATCTAAGTTTATAAAATTCCATAGGCATGTAAAACACTAGGAATTATCATCCTTATACTACTTTAGCCCGAGTGCACTTAACTGCAGAGTTTTAATGGGATCTGGTGCATTAACTTTATGTTTTAGGAATGTACATAAGACCACTAGGAAATCATTACATGATGTTTGTATTTAACAAATGAAGATAGTATTGCATTCCATTCCCTATCAAAAGGGTGAATGTTGAGACCCGAAATTGACATTCCCATTACCCTATTATACTCTTCACCTATACCTTTTTGGCCTACCTAAAGCTTGAGTGAATGACAAGAATGCTACCATTTACTAGTAATAAGGTCATAAGGTAAAGTATGGTTAATTCATGCATTTTGTGGTTTATTGAGTTAGGGAATTAAATATTTCATGTACTAATGCTTTGATTTGTCATATATAAATCTTTGACCTCTAGATATCCAGCCTTCTTGTACCAGCTCAGCCATCCGGTACCTGCGCACCAAGACTATTGTTGTCTGAATCCGGTACCAAACGCATCTGATACTAAAATCTTACCTATTGCGATCTGGTACCAACGGCCACACATTGTCATGATCTGGTACCACCTTTTGTGCACTGTCATGATCTGATACCATCTAGCTGTTACGATCTGGTACTAATATGGAAGAGCCTAATTCACTAAGTTAAGTTCCAGATCTCGCCTAAGCCAATTGGTGGACATCTATTTGCTTTAGCAAAGTTATGATAAGAATAGTTTGTTGATTGCCTCATCCTCATGCACTTCGTGTCATGAATATGAAGCTAAAGATGTAACCAAATGATTGAATTCAACAACTGATTGATTTGCAAATCACTTCGCCTCCTTGTGTTTCATGATCCAGACTATTAAATAGTCATGGCAAGGATGGTAGTAGTGTAGGAGAATTAGCATATTATCAATATGTGAAGCAGCGTGTGATAGTACAGAACATATTCTGAGTGAAGATTAGTGGAATGTCATTTATCTCCATATTCTGATTATCTATGATTAAGTATGAGTTGAGTTGTTAACAAGATTTTTGATTTTATGTTTTGAAATGTGAGTGAGAGTAATGTCTGTGTTGAAGACAAGCCTCCTGTAGACTTCAATAGTTGACCTGTTGAAGCAGCAAGGGCCCACCGCCCAACAAAGGTCATCCTCTTCGTAGATTATCATTAGCATTTGTTTCCAATAGTATAAACATTAAATTAGCTAAAGCTTTAACTCTGTTAGATAATAGCAGAACAACTTATACTAGGATTTCCATTATACAATTGCTTAGAAATCTTTACTTGCTCTGTTTTCGCATATGCCCTGTTTTTGTTCTCATGAATTTGATTTCCTTGAGTGATCATAGATGTTGGCAGCAATAGTCAAAACTATTTGGATAAGAACTAGTGTTCAGTTCATTGTGAACCACAGCAGAACCAACATATTAACTATTGAACTACCCATGCTATGCTTTGATGATTGAGGTGTGATTTCCCTTCCGAAGTGTGGATTGCATAGTTAGTTTTATGGGTTAGATAGCAGAGTTATTTGTCAAACCAATTCCATCTCATACTTGCATGTGCCATAATGGAATGGATAACCTCTCTGTGAAAGACAACCAAAGTGCATTGCAGTTTGCTATTTTGATTTGTTTCCAGCATGCATAATCTAGTTTAATTCTATACTTGTGACATTAGAAATTACCTTTCTTACTGGTGTCTTGTAACTCTGTTGATTACGAATCCAGGATAGATAATTAATGAGTGCATTATACTAAACATATAAGTAGCACAATAGTGAATATCATGGTTTATCAAAACCATAGGCTCGAAATGTTGATTCAGTGGAAAAGGTGGTTGGCCACTGAGATCCACCTAGATCAGCGAGATATGCTTCTTCAATCTGAAGTTGCTCCATTGTTTACTCTTTTATCAATGCAAGCAAGACTTTTCTCTTCTCAAAGAGTGTTGCTACACTCTGATACCACTTGATGGAGGTAGGGCATGTTTAATCACTTTCATTAATTGTAATTTATCCACTTCTTTGGAACCCAAATGCCATTAATGTGGAACTGGATCAAATGCATCCACTCCTGTGGGAAAACATATTGGTAAATCCCTTTATTAACTCTATATGCAACAGAATAGCAATTTTAATAATCTTGTACCATCACCAAACAATCCTATTGAAAAAAACTATTATTTAAACACAAGCACTAAGGCTTATTCTTTAAACAAAACATATATTAGCATTCAATACTAAACCTCCACAAGACTGTGGGTTATAACTAGGCGCGTATCGAGTATCAGGTATCGATGTTATAATACAATGGATTTTCAACAATCTTTGGGTCCTAATATATAATCTTGTTGTGAAACCATTACATCTCAATGATTCAGTGTCTGCACCAATGCATGTATCCTATCACCAATATTGGGTATCGCCCATACCGTATATCAGATATCACTCCATTGCATATTGGCTATCTATCAAAACAAATGAAAATTATTGTTCCGAGTTGATATGGGACCTTCCCATATCCACCATTGATCTTGATCACGATTAGATCACCACTATTGATTTAGTATCACTATTTCTTTTGCTAATTGATATATCACCCATCGGAGTATAACCCCATAGAACTTCTAACTTTGCATTTCTTTTTGTTTTTGAGTCCTGATCTGATAGATCAATCTCAATCATCGATCTCTGGTGATCAAGGGTCACAATTTCTTTTTCCTTCAACCTGCTACGATCATTGATCCCTGATTATAAACGATATCTCAACTGCCCACCACTCACCTTGCCATGTGATTCGATCACCACCATTGGTTTATTAAAACACAAATTTCCTATTTCAATCATTTCTCAAGCTCTATTTCACAGTCTGATCCATTTCTCAATTCTCTCTCCCTCTTTGGCCTAATTTTCTTTTATTTGGACATGCTCTCTTTTTGTCCAGATTCTTATCCAATTGGCCACCTCCTGTGCTTGTAGGCTTACACAATAAAAGGAGTAAAAATTACTAAATTTTTTAAGATCCTAATTACTCTCCACAAATCTACAACTTAATCCTAAGATCCTCGAAATCTGTGAAAGGCATATTTGATTACATTACAAGGATTTTTTCCAAACAAATTAATTTTTAAAAACCCTTCTAGAATCCAATTAAAACTTAGGAAAATACAATAATTTAATTAAGGGAACCCACTCCCTCTATTAAACTCTAAGACCCTCCTAGGTCTTCTCAAAATGATCAATTTCTGATGGGAAATGCTTCTGCATCACAAGGTCATCCTGATCGAGCCTACCTTACCTCATTTATTCTTTATGGGTATTTTTTTCTGATAAATTTTGTTTAACATTTGGTTAGAGATTTAGAAAATTGTATATTTCAATAATTGAGATTACATATTCTAGGTGTTTTGGGTTTTTGAAGACGTTGAATCAATTTAAGCATTTAGAAACACTATAAAATTGTGAGTTCGCCAACAATTGCATTGCTAGATCCAGATCGAAAAGTCAAAAACTTAAAACATTTAGACTATGTCAACTAAATATATACAGGGGAATCCCTATCTGAATGTGAATTAATGTATGTCTCTAATTTATAAAGATGAGATCAATAACAAGAAGGGGAAAGGGGCTAAAATCTCGTAGTACAAGTAGTACAAGTGAAGTGAAAGAGATTACCATATGATGTTCGTTGATTTCAGGTTGAACTAAAATGGTCTTACATAGAATGTCTGCAGAACAAATTAAAGTGCTTATTTTCCAATTACCCAAACGAGGAATAATGATGTGGAATGGGAATTAGTATAAAGCATTGGGTCGAATGGTGGACATCCAATTTCGGGAGATTTTGTCTTTTATTGTATGTTAGAAATTGGGTTTATTGTTTAGCATGGTCTATAGAAACCTTCCCTAGGCCTAGGTTTATATGGGCATTCTCTATTACTCAAGCCTTGGTCTCCTCGATGACATTTGGTGATTCAGACAGTTGTTAGACAAGTTCTTATATCTCATCATTACGATTTATGTTCTCTCACATGTCCAAAGTTCAAAACCCTTTTCTTCCATCCATAGGATAGCTCCATTGAGAATATGGCAGTGATTTTGAAGCCATTCACTAATATATGTAAATAATCTTTATTATGGTGTGGATAACATTGAAACAAGAGAATCGTGATTCTCAAGTAACCTCTCCTCATTATTTTCTAATATCTTGTAGCATATAGAAATTAGAATTGACTACCTACTCACAAAACAATACTCTTGCTCTTTAGCTAGCAGGTTTTTATAGCAAATAGAAATTAGAACCGATTATCTTAGGGCCCACAGGTTAACATTTAGATTAAGAAAGTTGAAAGATGAAACAAAAGATGAACCTCCCTCTGACTAACTAGATAAAACACTAATTAAAGGAGGGAATCTACCTTTGCCTAACTAGAGAAGAAACTAATAAAAGGGAGGGAAATTGCCTCTGCAATTAGGTATTGTTTGTAGGTTATAAGTTCTCAGATTTCTTGGTTATCATCATTAGAAGTGTAATGTTGTTCTAGGGACTTGAAGTGGGGAGGTAAAAGGTCGTCATCCACCCCAACTCCCTTGAGGTTTACCTTACAAAAGGTATCTTGATGCTCATCTTTATCTTTGTTGGCGAAGGATCCAACATGGATTTTGGTAATTCATTAACATATAACACTTCATTTATATGTTCTTGCAAGATTCAAACTATGTTGTTGTTAATGTTCACTTGGGAATGAATTTGTTGATGCTAAGCCTATGAGGAACATTTTGACAACACCAACTAGGTTGGTGGTCATGGCTCTAACATTTGTGTTCTATGGCTCTTTGTGGCAGTGGTCATACATGCCAACAAAGACCTTTAGGTTACTAGTTGAAGGGCACATTACACCCTAGAACTCAAAGTCAATGGGTGAATTGGCATTATTTAATTACATGATAATTACAAAAATTCATTTTATAATGGATAATGTTGATTAATTTCATAAAAGAAATTAGATGAAAAATAGCATTTTTCTAATTGATTAAAAAACTAACATGAAATACAATCTCATAATATATACACCTTGCAACATAACATATCATGTTACACCACTCGCCAAAATCACAATATAAAATTTTGAATCATGAACTTACACAATAACTATACATGTTACACCATTCACCAAAAACAAAATTTAAAATTTTATAAAATTTTGAATCATGAACTTACACAATAACTATAGAGAAAACAATTTTGTTCTGAGTTTTTCCTCCTTAAGTTATGAACTATATATGATATTTGTTCATGTTTTTTATTTTATGTTGAACATTGGTTTTCTTTGATTTTTGTTTTTGGCATCTTTATCTAATTAACACTTATTAATGAATTTAAAAAATCCTAGAAATTATAAAAGGAAAATATTTTAAAAATAGTGAATATAAAAATATAATATAATTATAAAAAAACACAATTTATAGAGATCATATACAAATAATAATAATAATAAATTATTTTTAAGGTTAGATATAATCGAACACTAATTTGATGTATGAGACCTTATTTATTGGAGAAGAGACTCTCTTCCTGCAACAATTTAACTATTTGGTTTGTGAAGATGTAGATGGTATGAAAACATACTGATTGAAGAAATGCAAACATCATTGGATATGGCCAATTAAGTGGAAATTAATTTCAAAAAATAACTCAAGAATACCAAAACTTGGGCAGAGATAGCATGCACTTAGTGGAGAGAGGTTGAGGAAGGAAACATGGTTACATCCAAGAAGTGTGGTTTGTTATCGTTGAAGAGCATGATCGATAAAGCATGGCCAAGGACATTATAGTCAAAGGAGTGAAGGGAAACAACGATGATGAAGACACATGGAAAATGACAAGATTATTAAGAGATATCGTGCATTGGGTATGCCCAATGTAGACAACATAAAGGGTGGGAAAACAATGGAGCTAAGAAGGTAAAGAAATAACATAAAAGGTCATGTTTCATAACAAACAAGACAGGGTTCAAATCCTATGAAAAAAAGGAAGTCTAAAGCGGTCCAAATGGTTTATTGATGTGGATCTCACACACATTCAACAAGAAAAAAGGGGAATTAGTGAAGGAAGTAAGGAACCAAGGAAAGTGGGTTGTCCTTTGGAACAAAAAACTCAATATTGAAGAGTTTAGAGGCACAATATGAAATAAGGAGATGCAACCCCATGTGACCCAAGGAAAACTAAAAATAATAGTATAGAATAGAAGGTGCTACCCTTGGAGGAGGGTTTATAGTTTGTTCCCACTAACAAGAGGACATGACAGTATAGCACTAGTTGGAAACTCATAAACACAATGGTTATAGAATTCAAGAAATTCATGGACATGAAATATGGCTATCTCAAAACTTACTTCATCACGTAATCATAAAGGACATGGGGGGATTGGATGCATTACAAAAGATGAGTTGCAAGAAAACATGAAGTTCATAAAAATCAACAAAATATCAACATGTCTAGCTCAAAATACAAGAGGGAAGCACTTGCACATTCCTAGCAACATGCTACTTCGCCCCTCTTAAATATGTTGGGTATGTGTTATATTCTTTGCAAACCTAGTCCTAGTGTCTACTACATTGCGTCAGGTGTGCAGGGGGGTGAGAGGCCCTCCCTTTAGGGGTTTAGGGGAAGCGCCCCCCGAAATTTTGTTTGCCTGAGGAAACATGTCACATTTTTTTCCTCGTTTTTCGTGTTGACTCGATTTTTGTGTCCATTGTTGGGCGAATTTTCGGCACATGGTTTTTTCCGATGGTTTTCTATTTCCAGTTAAGGAATTAGGATTGTTGACTAATCTAGGTCATTGGGTTAGGGTTTTGGATGTCGTTGGATCCTATATGTATATTGTATTGTAAACAATGTATCACTATGAATGAATATAAAATATGTTGGTTTTCCCGATTTGGGTTTCCAGGGGAGAGATATTTGTGTAATGTTTGTAGTTTCCATTGTATATTTTCTATTCTTTTACTAAAAATCTATTTGAAGTAAATAATTGTACAAGGTTAAAATATACATTTGGTATCAGAGCTTTGTTGGCTTCAAGGGGATGCCTTTGTGGTCAAGGGTTTGGCTCAGGACTGTGATAAGCCTTGTTACAGTGGGAGATTTGTGGTATTGATTTTTCAGGTGAAAAGAAATGAAGAGCAGTTCGAAAATGCAGATCGAAAAGTTTAATGGGAAAAGTTTTGAGTTGTGGAATCTCAATATGGAAGATCTGTTGTTGGACAGAGATCAGTAGATCGCGGTGGATCTAGGTACTGCACCTACATGAACTTCAGCAGATGACTGGAAAAAGTTGGATCGAAAGGCGAATAGCACAATCTGACTATGTCTCTCAGATTCAGTATTATTGAATGTGTTAGAGGAAGCTAAATCCAAGGATTTATGGGATAAGTTGTGTAAGGTCTCTACCCCAGAACCTTATAAAACGCAAGTCAAAATAGAGGATAGATAAATGTTATCCTGTACAATTTAATCATCAGCATATAACCATTTAATATTTTGCAGAAATTAAATTTATTAACAGCATGAAAATAAATTACATAACAACCACGTAACATAGCATATTCAACAACTTAATGATAACCACCTGAAATCCTGAAAATACATACCTCTGTCTGATGTTGTTTCCTGTTTCTCCAATCTATATCTGTCCTCGTTGCTGCTCTGCCCAAACTTTGCCCAAAATCGAATCCTTCCTCCCTGCCAACTAGGAACAGAGCCTATGTGACTCCCTAGCTCCAGGATTCCATGAGGATTCCTAGCCCTCGAGCCCAAAACTCCCAGCAACTTGGTGCACCCCTCTAACAGTACACCCAAACTCCAAACCAGAAAAATATCCCCAACAGAAAAATACAGTCCTTGTTGTCAAAATGCTCCCTTTCCCCCAAAATTCAAAAAGTCCTTCTCTCGAAT
>JZKD02S0081554.1:336104-349659 GCA_000966675.3 Picea glauca
AGATTTAAAATTTGGGGCCTTGAAATTTCTGGCAAAGATTTTCCTATTCTAAAATTTTGAAAATGTCTTAGATCTTTCCAAAACAATAACTTAATTAGATTTATCAATTATTTTTGTTTTTACAGTTATTGTTATATCTACTTCGGGAAGGCCCATAGGCTCTAAGAGTTAGAACCAGGGCTCTGATACCGTGTGTAAGGTCTCTACCCCAGAGCCTTATAAAATGCAATTTAAAATAGAGGATAGATAAATGCTATCCTATACAATTTAATCATCAGCATATAACCATTTAATATTTTGCAGAAATTAAATTTATTAACAGCATGAAAATAAATTACATAACAACCACGTAACATAGCATATTCAGCAGCTTAATGATAACCACCTGAAATCCTGAAAATACATACCTCTATCTGATGTTGTTTCTTATTTCTCCAATCTACGTCTGTACTCGTTGTTTCTCTGCCCAAAATCTGCCCAAAACCGAATCCTTCCTCCCTTCCAGCTAGGAACAGAGCCTATCCGGCTCCCTAGCTCCAGGATTCCGTGAGGATTCCTGGCCCCTGAGCCCAAAACTCCCAACAACCTGGTGCACCCCTGTAACAGTCCACCCAAACTCCAAACCAGAAAAATATCCCCAACAGAAAAATATAGTCCATGTTGTCAAAATGCTCCCTTTCCCCCAAAATTCAAAAAGTTCTTCTCCCAAATACCTATGCCCCCTCATATCCTCCTTCCATTCACTGCCTCCTCCCTTCATTTAATGCCACCCACCTTATCCCTCCATTCAATACCCTATCCATCCATTCAATGCCTTATCCTTCATACGTTAAGTTTTCAAATAAATAAATAAAAATTATTAAGCTTTTAATTCGTTACCCTAACCTTTAATGAGTTAATTAATTAATTAATTAATTAATCAACAGATATAAACAATTAATAATTTATTTATTTATTTATTTATTATTATTAATAAATAATCATTGTTTAACTAAAATACATTAGAACAGTTAATTTATAATTAATTTTACTTGATAAACCTTAAGCAATCATTTAACTAGGGTTGTTACAAGTTGGGGAAGTTGTATTAGTCTAAGTCCCTAGTAAATAAACTATTCCTGAGAAAGAAGTTGTATAACCCAAGGATGAGAGATGGAGACTCGGTGGAAAATCATTTGAATGCCTTCAATATTGTGGTAAGTCAATTCTAGTATCTGTTGAGATTAAAATTTCAGATGAAGATAAGTGCATCAGTTTACTTTTCTCTTTACCAGACTCGTGGGATAGTCTGGTCGTGGCCATAGGTAGTAATACAACTGCCTTGAAGTTTGATGAAGTGGTCTCATCCTTGTTGTTAGAGGAGATGAGATGGAAGAACATGGAAGGACAGAGCACGGATGCATTATTTGCAAGAGGATGCTCGCAGGAAAGAAATAGATCTAAGTCCTCAAGTGGGAGATATAAGTCTAAGTGTAGATTTAAATCTTCGTCAAAGTTTGTAAAGGTATGTTGGAGATGTGGAAAAGAAGGGAACTTGAAGAAGCATTGTAGATCCAAAGTTGAGAAAAAGAAGGGATCTAAAGAATCTCCTTCTACAGAAGAAAAGACCTCCAAGGAAGGAGGGGATGTGTACTTGGCTTCTTCAAGCACACATGTAGATCATGAGGCATGGTTGGTTGACTCAGGTGCATCCTTTCATACGACTCCCTAGAGGGAGTGGTTATGTGAATATGAAAGGTATGATGGAAATAATGTTTTCCTAGGTGATGAATTGACAACCAGAATCATAGGTCGAGGAAAAGTCAAGTTGAGGCTCATAGATGGAAGGATTAGAACACTACCTAATGTTATGTACATCCTAGGATTGGCCATGAATTTGATTTATGTAATCAAAATGGACGATACAAGGGTAAAAACAATATTTGAAAAGGAAACTAGCAGAATGGTTCGAGGAGCAATGGTGTTGCTAAAGGGAGTTCGGTTTGGAACTTTGTATAAGATGCAAGGAAGCACTATTAGCAATGGGTGTAATAGTTCCATCATTCTTGATATTGGAGTTGAAGAAGAAAAAACACCTATAGTCTCCGGAGAAAAGGTTATGTTGTGGCATCAAAGACTGGGGCATATCGGAGAGAAGGGTCTTCGACTACTACATGGTAAAGGTATGGTTGAAGGTATGTCTAACTTCTCTTTGTAATTTGAAGGTATGTGCCTCAGGAAACGTGTCACATTTTTTTCCTCATGTTTCATGTCACCTCGATTTTCGTTTCCATTGTTGGACGGTTTTTCAGCACATGGATTTTGTCGATGGTTTTCTATTTTTGGTTAATGAACTAGGGTTGTTGACTAATCCAAGCCATTGGGTTGGGGTTTTGGATGTCATTGGCTCCTATATGAAAGGGCCTAAGTGGGCCTAATGGTTAAGAACATGTGTTTCCTCCTAGAGGTCACAAGTTCAAATCCAAAGGGGGGTAGGGTATGTATACCTTCGTAGACTTTACTAGTCAAATCACTGGACGAAGGGGGTCTCATACACCAATTTGGTGTTTGGCTTGGCTATGACCTTAAAAATCAATTATTGTTGTTGTTGTTGTTGTTGTTGTTGTTGTTTTTGTTGTATTGTAAACAATGTATCACTATGAATGAATATAGAATATGTCGGTTTTCCCGGTTTGGGTTTCCAGGGGAAAGATCTTTGTGTAATGTTTGTATTTGTCATTGTATATTTTTTGTTCTTTTACTGAAAATCCGTTTACAGTAAATAATTGTAGAATGTTAAAATCTACAAAATCAAATTTTTGTAGGAGACATGGACTAAAAAGTGAAGAGAAGTACCACCACCTACTAATGTATGGAAAATACTTTAAAGAAAGGGTCACATAATGCTAGTAGAGAACCTCGATGGAAGAATAGGGAACCTCCAAATACAAGTTTTATAGAAAACATCCATCATCTATGGTGAATAAATTCTACACTTATGCAAATCACATAGTATCATTATATGTAATGGCCTTGAACAGTGGAAAGGGTCAAGGGAGGCCATGTGTCACACATAAAAAGGTTAAGGTGTAGTAGATTACATAATAATTTCAACAAACATAATAGACAAAATAATAACTTTCATGATCCATAGTTTCCACAAGGAGATGTCATCAAATCATTACCCCTTGTTCATAGAGATTAAGTGAGTGGAAGTTGGTGAGATAATGCAACAACACACAAGTACCACAAAAAGAAATAATTGTTATGAAAGAAAATGCAGAAATATTCAACCTCGAAATAGGTTATATGAATGAACCAAAGATTAAATCAATCAATGCAAGAAGATAATGAAGGAAATCCAAATAACATTTGAAAGTTCCAAAGCTAATAAACTAGGTAATGTGAGAGCAATGCCAAATAATTTCCTAATGAACCCACAGTTCAATGAAAAGTTAAGGTAACAAGGGAAATGTATAGAGAAGAAATAAAAGAAAAAAGAACTCACTCTATAGAGTATGATGGTGATGAAGCATAACAATGGATTTAGATTAAGTTATGTTATGTCAATCATTGAGAGGGTCTTTTTTTAATAAAGAAAGAGAGGAAGGCCAAACCCCCACGCATATTACTGGTTATATTAATAAGAAGCACCACTTAGGTATTACCTCATTGAAATAATGTTCAAATCTATCATAAATATTAAATATGATTAAATGTAAAGTGAAAGGAAACATTAATCTATGAAAGAGGAGTATGTAAAAAATCAAATAAACAATTGTAGAAAACTATTAAATATAGATTTCTTCTAAGATTTACATTTCAAAGCAAGAATTCAATGTATTATTGTATTATTCATGGTAAGTTATTAACATAACGTTCAAAATAACCCCTAGAATAAAGTTGGATGATCTGGCCAATAACATATGTCGACCTCAAGGGATGTAGGGATCGATGGCTCTAGGGTCACTCTGTGGTTTCTTCTGTAGTTGCTCACACTTTCCTCCCTAACTGCGAGCCTCCCTTAACGGTGAGACTTCCCCTGTGGTGACCGACTTTTCCTATTGTTTTTCGTTAGTGCTCTGGAACTAGCTCCATCAGTAGCCAAACCCCCCAGGTCCATGGTGACATACGATGAGGATGTGGACTACACCTTGGACGCATCAGAAACCCTTCCCTAGTTCCTGATAGGTGGAAGCCCTCATCCTAACTCCCCCAGGCACCTAGCGGCATCCCAGGTTTTCTCCTTATGGGGGGATATTGAGGACACATCGTCCTCCATACCCCCCCTAGCCTGATCTCTAGCTTCTCTCTCGACTCTCGACCCTACCTCATTGTAGCTACAAACCAGAGGGAATTATTTCGCAGCTACCTCCTAGGGTTTTCAGGTGAGCCCACCCTTTGACACATTTGAGTAGTCGGGCTCCTCGACAACTTTCATAACTTCTTCCTTATCCTTTTCTGGGCACTCGCCTCCTGAGATCAACCCCTATTGGGTCTCTCAGTCTCCCTCCTTCCCCATCTTCCTCCCGAATCCACCTCCTTTTTCTCCTTCTTGCGGGGGACCTCCTTTGGAGGAGCTAGCGGAAACACTGCCAAATATTGGCACACATAAGCCTGACCTCATACTCCAAGAATCTTGTTTCTTCCCGGATGCCAACTCAGGGCTATTATCTGAAGCCATCATTGGAGGCTCA
Organism: Picea glauca; assembly: GCA_000966675.3. NCBI lineage: Eukaryota > Viridiplantae > Streptophyta > Pinopsida > Pinales > Pinaceae > Picea > Picea glauca. The sequence goes on from JZKD02S0081554.1 coordinate 340,781, forward strand.
ACAACTATCTTTATCGGCTCATATCTACCACCTACAAATCTGAATGGTTGGGACTACATTGACTATGGTGGCAGTGGGGATACAGTTCCCAGTGGCTTGACTAAGGGCCCCAACCCTCACTCCTCAATCAGGCGCATGAAGAGGAACAAGTATATCGGGGCAGTATCGGACTCATCAAATCTCATCCTGGGTAAGGACCTCTCAATGACGGAAGTTTTGGAGTTAGTGGATAAATCAGTGGTGGGGAAAGTTTACGGGAGGCATTTCAGCGAGAAAACACTTAAAATTTGGGCGTACACCACCTGGGGCACGACCTAACCTGCACCTCCTCAAATACACTGCTTATGAAGGGGTTGGTTCCTCATCATTTTTGTCGATGTAGCTCAAGCAACCTAAGCCCTCTCGGGTTGTTGGTCCATTGACTCTTCCTCAGTACTTCTAAAGCTTTGGGATCCAACCATTGATGTAGCAAGCGTGCGAGTGGATTCCTTTCCAATATGGGTCTATCTGCTTGGACTCCCACCGCACCTATGGTCCAAGAAGATCTTTCAAGATATTGGGAATATGTTGGGCAACTACTTGGACACGGATTTTTCTTTTAGGGAGTCAGGGGAGATGTCTTTGTCCCGTATTTTGGTCTCCCTAAACATTAGAGGAGGGTTGCGTAAGGAACTAAATATCATGGATTGGGGCTGCAGTAGTGCACAAATCCTTGACTACAAAGGCATACCATTATGATGTTGGTGTTTTCATGCACACGAGCACATACTCAAGGACTTCCCACAGCCACGTCGTGGATGCTCCTCCCACTCTCGCCCCCAAGTGACAAAGAATCTTCAGCAAGGGTCTTCTCCCTCGACGTCAGCCTCTCCCACTACTTCCTCAACCTCAAACTCACAGCATTCTCCTGAAACACCCCCATTGAGGGAACATCAACCACCAAAGGGATTGACATCAGGCTCAGAGCGGCTAGATTTTGGAAAACCCCCTCCCCAGGATCTGGAATTAGCTATGCATCATCCAACAGGTAATCTACAGTTTCCCTCCATTGAATATTTTCTAAATTTGCATTACATTATTCCACTACTAGTCTGGGATCCCCTACGGGCCTTCAAATATCTAAAAATTGACAGTCCCCCCACACTAAGGCCCCTCCACTCCTCCCTCCCCCAAAAGGCCGCACTTCTTCTCCCCTCCACACTACCCTCCATAGCTTCCCTATCCCATGTGTAGATTCCTTCATGTGTAGATTTCAATTATGGTATTCCTTCAACCATCTTTCTGAGAAAAGGTAATGCTTGATAGTTGATGTGAGCGTACCTTCTATGCCAAAGCTCATTAGGGTTGACTTCGTCATGTATGAGCACTTCTTCATTCTGTTCTAGTAGTCTATACAGATTTCCTTCACGACTTCCAATAACCCTAGCATTCTCTATGATGGAGTCTTTAAGCCATGATAACACATTCCCATCCAAAAAAGATATTATGTTTCCCTTGTCTTCTAGGCAAGATATAGATACAAGATTCTTTTCTAAACCAGGTACATATAAAACATTGCTTAAGTGAACATAGTTACATGTTTTCATTTTGATGGAGGCTTGTCCAAATCCTTCTACGGGGTAGGTGGTTTTGTCTCCAAGCTCTACTTTGTACAAGGTCTTCTTCTCATTTAGATTTGAGATTCTGGCTTGATCTCTCGTCATGTGCCTAGAAGCTCCACTATCGATTATCCACATGTCATCTTCAATCGTTCCAGTAAGTGTTGAGTAGTGTAAAAGACTGATCATTTCACTCATGTCTTGGTTGATTGGTAACTGATCATGCCTTGATCCAAAACTTCAACTTCGTCATTTATGTCTTCTGAGAGAGCCAAAAAGGTGTGTTGAGTTAGGGCGCATCTAAATATCTTCTCTTTGAGCGAGATGCTCCATCACAAGGTGTTGGATCTGAGATTAGGTTTTCTGCAACTGCTTTTGCTAGTAACCCTAGCGACAATGTCTTTGGAAGCTGCTCCTGCTAGTAACCCTAGCGGCAGTTCCTCAGCGAGCTCAATATCCTAGCAGCAGTTCCTTAGCGGGTTCAATATCCTAGCGGCTATGCTTCCTTCCAGCATTTAGACTGAATGAAGGAGGTGTGGGCCCATAACCTGTTAGAATATGAAATATTGTGCTCGTTTTACCATTGACAATACCTTTGTCACCCAACCATAGGTTGAAGCCACCCTCCGAGCACCTTGACCTTGACAGAGAAGAATATTGGTAGCAATCAATAGCCAAGCAAGGCTAATGCACCAGGCAGGAAAAGTAACCAAAGCTGATCAGATATTCCCACACAGAAACTAGCGCAACACTCTTCCCCAAAAACTTGCGCACAAAACTGCCAACTACAGTGCGCACAACTAGCTCTCTGCAATTCTAAGAATGTGTCAAATGAGAGATTGGTGCCATGTATTCATAGTGGATCTGGCAGACTTACTGGGGCCGAATTCTCCTTCTGGGTACTAATTAATTCATATTAATTATATTTATGTAGCCGACATCTCGTCTAAGGTTTCCTTTACTTCTTTGCTTCCTTCCGGAATATTCTAATCTCGTCATAGGTCACAATAGAGGTTCATACCTCCCAAAGCTACCATAATATTAACACTCCCTCCTAGCTAGGGAGGTATGGTCTTGAGCGCAAACAGTCCATTCGACTGGTAGTATCACGAGCACCATCATTATTATCCAACTGGATAACTGGTACAATATCAATTCATAGAACACAACTATGTTTATTCATGGTAGTACACAACTACTCAAATCGTGACACATAGTCACAAACAGTGGAACATATCCACCACAGTAGTATACATCTACTGTCTGGAGACAAGTAGTCTCCATAACAATCATCTGATGACAACCTACAAAGAAAATATTGTTAAAATAAACTAAACCATCTGGGCCAATCTTTCACTCACATCTGTGAGATCTGAAAGAATATCTTCCCTTAGTATAGAACATCAGCAATGGGATATCTGCCCTGTTCTTCTCAAACAAGGAAGAATGATTGTTTCTGATTTATGAGCCATGGACCATTCCTCACCCTGGGCCATTCTTCCTACACTAATCAAAGTGCACCCTGGAGAGAATGTATAAACCCTAAGGAATGTCTGTCCTTGATTGTTGAGCCTGGACCATTCTCCACCCTGGGCCATTCTTCCTACATTAATCAAAGTGCACCCTGGAGAGAATGTATAAACCCTAAGGAATGATTGTCCAAACCATTCCCTCTGTTAACCACAAGAGGAAAATATTGTCCTGTATCAACCTCCAAAATGGACCATTCCTCATGTTAACCACAATGAGAAATAGTTTTCCGATGAGGCAGGCTAGTCTTCTTGAGTAACCCTCAAGAAGAGAGACTTCCCTAGACCACTCCCCATGTTAACCACAATGGGAAGTCGTTGTCTATGATACATCAGCAATCTAGACCATTTCCCATGTTAACCACAATGGGAAATTGTTGTCCATCAGAAATCTCAATCCACTTTCCAAACAGGAAAGAATCTGTCCAATCTGGACTATTTTTCAATCACAAAGATAAATGTTTCAATAATATTTTTCAACAATATTTTCAATAATATTTTTAGTGCTCCCTCCTAGCCTGGAGAGTCTTCCCTTTCAGCTAAGGGAGTTATTTCCATGATCCCCATATTCTCTCGAAATTATGAAAACTTTATTCTAGATAGAGGTTTTGTTAGAATGTTTGTTGTCTGCTCATCAGTGGGGATATACTCGAGCTTTACCTCTCCTTCCTGGAATTTATCTTGAACAAAGTGGTATTTTATCTCAATGTGTTTCAACCTTTCATGAAATATGGGATGTTCCGATAATCTTATACAACTCTGATTATCACAATGTATTATGGTCGATTCTAGAATCTGATCAAATAAATCGGAGATTAACTTCCTTAACCATATTGCTTCAGTGCATGTTTAACATGCTGCGATATACTCTTCTTTTGTTGTACTGAGTGTGAAAGACTTTTGTTTCCTGCTTCCCCGAGATATCATAGCGGAGCCCAAGATGAAACACATACCTGAAGTTCTCTTTCTGTCTTTTGCACTTCCTGCCCAATCTGAGTCTGTGAATCCATGAAGTTGTATATCGATGGATGCGGTATATCTCAAACCATAGTTTATTGTTCCATGAATATATCTTAATACATGTTTTGCAGCTATCCAATGCTCATGTCTTGGTTCCACTTGGAACTAGCTTAGTGTATTCACAGCAAAGCAGATGTCTGGTAAAGTATTTACCAAATACATCAATGACCCAATTAGTTGTTGATATAGATATGGATCTACTGGATCAGAATCTAGAACTTTCACTTTTCTTATATCTGCATTCATAGGAGTGTCCATGGACTTACAATCCATCATTCCAAATTTATGAAGGATCTTTATTGCATACTTTTCTTGTCCAAGGAATACTTCACCACGCTTCTGCCATACTTCTAGTCCCAAGTAATAATGCATGAGACCTAGATCTTTCATATCAAATTTAGAAGTTAATTCCTTCTTGCACTGGATAATAAGAGACTCTTCACCTGTTATGAATAGATCGTCAACATATAATAGTAGAATCACAGGTGCATTGTCCACAACTTTGTAATAAAGGTTTGGATCTGCATGACTCTTGGAGAAACCAAGTCTTGTTAGATAGATGTCCATTTTGGCATACCAAGCTCTTGGAGCTTGCTTGAGCCCATATAGAGCTTTATTTAATCTGAAAACGTGAGTGTCTCTGGAATGTACCTCAAACCCTTGAGGTTGTTCAATATATACTTCTTCTTCAATTGCTCCATTCAGGAAGGTCGTCTTTACATCCATCTGATGTAAGTTCCATCCCATGGAAGTGACAAGAGATATGATAGCTCTGATGGAAGTATATATATCCATCAGAGAAAAGGTTTTGTCATAATCTTCTCCCTCCTTCTTGGAGAACCCTATGGCCATGAATCTTGCCTTGTATTTATCCACGCTTCCATCAGCTGCATGTTTGATCTTGTATACCTATTTTGAAGTTACCACCAATTTTTCTTTAGGTCTAGATACAATTTCTCATATCTCATTTTTCATAATGGATTGATGCTCTTCCGTCATAGCTTCTTTCCATTGTTCCTTTTGAACTGTTTCTTCAAATGTGGTAGGTTCTTCATCTAGAAGCTTCGTCATGTATGTTGCATAACTTGAGAATCTTTTAGGTCTTTTACTCTTTCTGAATGTTCCTTCTGGAACGTTGAGTCTTTCTGCGTCTTATAAGGTAGCTTCAAGCCAAGTTGTTCTTTTCTTGGTCTTAGGTACGATATCTGAATTAATATTTTCACATGGCTCCATAGGATGATCAAGTATTTCCTTTTCGTCATTTTCATTTTTTGTGCTTTCTTTGTTAAGTTCTTCAATCTCTTCTTCTTCTATAGTTTCTTCTATGGATTTCTTGAAGGCCATCTTCTCATTGAATGTTACGTCTCTGCTGACTTCGATCTTGTGTTGTTCTGGAATATATATTATATAAGCTTTGGATGAATCACTATATCCCACGAATATCCCTTTCTTTCCTGAAGGTTATAGTTTATTTCTCTTGTCCTTGGGTATGTGAGAGTAAACAGGACATCCAAATATTCTTAGATTTTCCACATTAGGTTTCTTACCTGAGAAATCTTCTTCTGGTGTCATGTATTTCAATATACGATGAGGACTTTTGTTCTTCACATATATTGTTTTCATTGTTTCTTCTCCCCATAAGAACATGGATAGACCTTGATCATTTAGTAAGGATTTTACGGTTTCTTCAATGGATCTGTTCTTTCTTTCTGCTACACCATTTTGTTGAGTATTATGAGGAACTGTCAGCTCCCTCCTAATCCCTGCCAATTTGCAAAATGCAATGAATTCCTTTGATGTGTATTCTCCACCATTATCGGTTCTTAGTGTCTTGATCTTCTTATTCGTGAGATTTTATATTTCTGCTTTGAACTCTTGAAACTTGTTGAATACTTCGTCTTTTGTCTTGAGTAGATATAACTAAGTCTTTCTTGAATAGTCATCTATGAAGATTACGTAGTAAGAAGATCCTCCTAGAGATTTTATTGGCATTGGACCGCAAACATTTGAGTGTATCAGATCTAGAATCTCCTTAGATTTGTTGTTGCTGCTTGGGAATGGTTTCTTGATATTCTTCTCAAGGGCACATCCCTTGCAAATTCCTTCATGTGTAGATTTCAATTATGGTATTCCTTCAACCATCTTTCTGAGAAAAGGTAATGCTTGATAGTTGATGTGAGCGTACCTTCTATGCCAAAGCTCATTAGGGTTGACTTAGTCATGTACAAGCACTTCTTCATTCAATTCTAGTAGTCTATACAGATTTCCTTCATGACTTCCAATAACCCTAGAATTCTCTATGTTGGAGTCTTTATGCCATGATAACACATTTCCATCCAAAAAAGATATTCTATTTCCCTTGTCTTCTAGGCAAGATATCGATACAAGATTCTTTTCTAAACTAGGTACATATAAAACATTGCTTAAGTGAACATAGTTACCTATTTTCATTTTGATGGAGGCTTGTCCAAATCCTTCAACGGGGTAGGTGGTTTTGTCTCCAAGCTCTACTTTGTACAAGGTCTTCTTCTCATTTACATTTGAGATTCTGGCTTGATCTCCCATCATGTGCCTAGAAGATCCACTATCGATTATCCACATGTCATCTTCAATCGTTCCAGTAAGCGTTGAGTAGTGTAAAAGACTGATTGTTTCACTCATGTCTTTCGTTGACTGGTAACTGATCATGCCTTGATCCAAAACTTTAACTTCGTCATTTCTGTATTCTGAGAGAGCCAAAAAGGTGCACTGAGTTAGGGCACATCTGAATATATTCTCTTTGAGAGAGATGCTCCATCACAAGGTGTCAGATCTGAGATTAGGTTTTTTGCAACTGCTTCTGCTAGTAACCCTAGCGGCAGTGTCTTTGGAAGCTGCTCCTGCTAGTAACCCTAGCGGTAGTTCCTCAGTGAGCTCAATATCCTAGTGGCTATGCTTCCTTCCAGCGTTTAGACTAAATGAAGGAGGTGTGGGCCCATAACCTGTTAGAATATGAAAGATTGTGCTCGTTTTACCATTGAAAATACCTTTGTCACCCAACCATAGGCCGAAGCCACCCTCCGAGCACCTTGACCTTGACAGAGAAGAGTACTGGTAGCAATCAATAGCCAAGCAAGGCTAATGCACCAGGCAGGAAAAGTAACCAAAGCTGATCAGATAGTCCCACCCAGAAACTAGCACAACACTCTTCCCCAGAAACTTGCGCACAAAATTGCCAACTGCAGTGTGCACAACTGGCTCTCTGCAATTATGAGAATGTGTCAAATGAGAGACTGGCACCCTATATTTATAGTGGCTCTAGAAGACTTACTGGGGCCGACTTCTCCTTCTAGGTACTAATTAATTCATATTAATTATATTTCTGCAGCCGACATCTCGTCTAGTGTTTCCTTTACTTCTTTGCTTCCTTCCGGAATATTCTAATTTCATCATAGGTCACAATAGAGGTTCATACCTCCTGAAGCTACCATAATATTAACAATGTTCACCCAACTCATGTCGGAAAATGGGTTGTTGGACATCGCCCCTAGAAAACTAAATCAACTTGGAAGAATATGCGTTCAAGGGACGCAAGGGTGGAAAGCGCATTGATCGCTTCCTTGTGAATGAAGCACTAATGGAGGCAACCTTCCAAGTAAGCCAATGGATCGGAGCGGGTGGCATTTCAAATCATTCCCCAATATGGTTCACTTTGGAGGGAGGGCCACACAAACCCCCTTCACCTTTTAAATTCGATGCCTCTTGGATATCATATGAGATCTTGTGGGAATTGGTTCAGTCAAATTGGAGGCCTTTTGATCCCATCTCTAGCTAATCATACGGGTGTACACTTTGCAGACAACCTTAAAAAAATCAAATCTTTAACTATTCCTTGGGCCAAGGGAAAAAGGAAGAGGGAGGAAAGGGATTTACAAAACATAAAAGAACAAAACGAGGCTATATATCAGGAGGCAGACGTGGGATTCCTATCTTATTCCTCCAAGGGAACTTTAAAATCTTTGGAATCACAGTGAAAACAACTCCTAGATGACCAAGAAGTGGCATGGAGACTAAAAAGCAGGGCGGTCTGGCTAGAACAAGGGGATGAAAACACAAAATTCTTTCATTCTTTTGCAAACGGCCGCAAAGACTCAAATACCATTTGGGATATGAAGGCCAAGAAGGAAGAATTGTATCATCCTTCATAGGGTTGGCGAAGATGGGCAAAAATGTTAGGAACCAAATATCAATATAGCATAGGAAAACCTCAGAATAATTACTCAACACCTTGAAAAAGAAAGAAATTCAGATAATAATCCTCTTTGAGGGGGAAACCTCCTTATGCCAACATAAATGTTCAATTACAAGATGATTCCAAATGAAAATGTTTCCTATAGGAGACTAGGAGGTATAATTACAACTAATGGACTAAAGCGCCGACATAAATAAAATAACATTACTAATGTAATATGCCCCAATTAAAGGGTAATGAGACACTATTTAGGGATTAACATGCCCCTCCCCTTGAGACAAGTGTTGTCTGCAACGCTTGAGTAACTCTAGATGCTTCTATATAAAAGAGTCATCTTCCCAAGTGGAATCTTTAGCCGGTAGTTTCCTCCATTTAATGAGATACTTTGAAATGGATCTATTCCTCAGCTGACGAATTCTTGTGTCAGTGATGGCTTTAGGCTCCAATATGATTTTTCCTTCCTCGTCAAGTTCTGGCAATATAGTTTGAACTGGGATCTTG
>JZKD02S0081566.1:0-25180 GCA_000966675.3 Picea glauca
AAAGAATTAATTAAAGTAAAATTGTATCTATTAGTGAATTGAGTTATTTAAGGAACATGCATAGCATGCATCATATAATCTAAATCTTAAGTGAGTGTGAGAAGTAATCTCAACCATAGATCACCTTGAAGATTAGAAATAGATTGTAACTCGTGATTATAAAAGCAAAGCTAGGAGAAGGAGGAAATCACTTGTGTTGAGGCACTCAACACGGTCGAGACTTTGAGAGGAAGTCACTTTTGATGAGAGATCAAAGTGGGAGACTTTTGATGAGAGGTCGAGATCGAGAGACTTTGGTGAGAGACCAAGGTTGAGGATAACAAAGAAGGACTTTTTCTAGTGTGAGGAGTGTAGGAGAAAAGAAGGAATTTTGCTTACACTAGAGTGAGGAGATCTCACAGGTTGGGTGAAGATATTTCATCCAAGTATTGATCGGAGGTTTGGATCACAAAGGATCGTGATTCAAGATCTTGGATAGGTGGAGAAGGACTTTCATCTAAAGGTCATACAAGTAAATGAGGAGAGAGAGCAGAAGAAACCATAGGTGGGTTTCAGAGAACATAAGCCACATGAAAAAGTTGGATCGTACATATCTTGTCGTACAGACTTGTTGTACAGATACACAATTCACAGTGGGTTGAATCGCGTATATACGCGGATCACAAGTGGGTGAATCGTGTATGCCTTGGGAAACATGCGAGTATAGGTCATACAATAGCATAAGAATTTCTAGGTTTGTCTGCAATGTATAATTCTCTTAGTGGGCCATTCACCGTGTTACGGGAGCCCTGATTTGACCTTAACAAAATCATCATTGGACTAGTTTTCCCTCTGGGGTTTTTGCAGGGGTTTATACCCAAAAATTTTGGTGTTTATATGTTCTTTATTTGGTTTCCTTGTTTATGTTTCCACTGCATGTTTAATTGATTACTTAGTTGTGCTTTTAGTAGATAAAGTGATTTTATTTTGAGTTAATTGTCGGGTGTTGATTAGAGTGGTGAAAGATCAACATGGTATTAATGCATACCAAGGATTGAATCCACTTGGGAAAATCAACATGGTATCAGGGCAAGGTTGCTCTGGGACGAAACCAAGTGCACATTGTATCAACAGATCTATGAGATCTGAGTGACCATAGTAGACATCGATTTCAGATCTAGGGTTGGAGCAACAGATCTATGGGATCAGGATTGCCAAGGTGGGTGCTTGAAGGACTAAGCACACATCCACTTTCTTTTCTAGTAGATCAGTCATATTTGCAGGAGATCTTGGCAGATCTATAAACTAGCAAAGGAAATTGAAGGATAGATTTTTTCAGGGAAACAACAGTACTAGGAAGAATAGGTGTTTTTGCAGGTGTACGAAAGCATATGCAGTTTGCAGAAGGGAAAAGCACGTACATACACAGTTTGTAAAAGGGTGAATTGCACATATACACATTTTATAGTGTTGATAGTCACGTATAGGTTGTACAGGGACAATATAGAGGCAGTTTTAGTAAAGAAATTTTGTAGGGTGACTTGTTGAGCAATGGCAGGAGGTCGGGCAATCAGCAAAGAGATCTCAGATAGGTGGAGAAGGACTTTCATTTAGAGATTTGAGCCACATGGGAGCACATAGAAGCAGAGAAGGAATTTTTCTCATGTGCCTATGTCATCTACTTAGGAGTGAAGATGGAATTTTGCTCAAGTTCTTAAGCCACGAAGGATAGTGACTCAGGAGATCTCAGATGGGTGAAGAAGGACATTCATCCAGAGATTAGAGGATGACAAATTTATTGGAGTCACAGAGCAAAGAAGGAATTTTGCTCAAGGAGATCCCAGAAAGGGGTGAAGAAGGAATTTCACCTGGAGATCTAATCAGTCCAAATGAGAAGAGAAGTCGTAGGAGAAGCCAGAATAACGCCATGAGCAGTAGACAGATCTGGTGGCAAGGACAAATCTAGGTGGCAGAGGCGTTGCTGGTAAAGGATCGTACAACAATAGTAGAGGTGCTCAGTTGCAAGTGTTGGCTATTTCTCAGTGGACAAAAGACACACACAGAATGAGTGAGTAAGATCTCATTGAGTGGATCGAGAAGGACATTCATTCAAGTGTGTAGGGAAAGGTTCGAGGAAAGGAGAAAAGGGGAAGCAAGGGAGATAACAACTAACCAACAAGATAGAAGGACTAATCTTGGGGTTTGTAGGGCTTGTATATTTGACGATTTGTATTCCTCAAGTGAACCATTATCCCAGGATGGGAGACTATAAAAGGATCCAAGAGGATCTTGGATTATGGATCAATTGCAATCAGTAGAGTGGCAAAGAACACAGAGTAGGTAGCTCCGAAGGTTGAGAAACTCTGAGGGAGTCATCCTTCAAGTTCAAGTGGGAAGGAGAAGCCTTCCAAGACTCTTAAGAAGGATTCATGGTACAATATGGCCATGCATGATGCTAAGGAGTAGGAGAATTCTAGGAGGATTTTCAGAGGCAGTGAGCCTTCAAATACATGTCATACCATCATGACAGGGATAGCTTATGTGTCAAAGAGAACAACCAATCAGGTATATTGGAGAGCGGGCATGGTAGTAGATCTCGTAGTGAAGATTGAGCCAACTCCAGGTGGGAGAAGTACCTTCCTCGCTAAGAGGGAGTGTTGATGTTAGTGGTAGCATCGGATATGTACTTCTGCATTGGCATGTATCTAGCATGTGGAATTCATCAAAGAATCTTCTAGTCTTGAGTTTACTTTAGTTAAAAGGAATTAATTAAAGTAAAATTGCATTTATTAGTGAATTGAGTTATTTAAGGAACATGCATAACATGCAACATGTAATCTAAATCTTAGTGTGAGAAGTAATCTCAACCGTGGATCACCTTGAAGATTAGAAATAGATTGTAACTCGTGATTATAAAAGCAAGGCTAGGAGAAGGAGGAAGACACTTGTGTTGAGGGACTTGACACAGTCGGGACTTTGAGAGGAAGTCACTTTTGATGAGAGATCAAAATGAGAGACTTTTGACGAGAGGTCGAGGTCGAGAGACTTTGGTGAGAGACCAAGGTTGAGAATAGCAAAGAAATACTTTTGCTAATGTGAAGAGTGTAGGAGCAAAGAAGGACTTTTGCTTACACTAGAGTGAGGAGATCTTACAGGTTAGGTGAAGAGATTTCATTCAAGTATTGATCAAAGGGTTGGATAAGAAAGGACTGTGATTCAAGATCTTAGATAGGTGGAGAAGGACTTCCATCTAGAGGTTATACAGGTCAAGGAGGAAAGAGAGCTGAAGTAGCCGCGGGTGGGTTTTAGAGAATAGAAGCCACAGGAAAAAGTTGGATCATATCGAATTTTTGTACAGATACATGATTCATAGTGGGTCGAATCACATATATATGCGGATCACAAGAGGGTGAATCACGTATGCCTCAGGAAACGTGCCAAAACAAGTCATACAACAACACAAGAGTTTCTAGGTTTGTCTGCAGTGTATAATTCTCTTAGTGAGCCATTTTCCCTATTACAGGAGCCCTGATTTGACCTTAATAAAAGCATCATTGGAATGGTTTTCCCTCTGGGGTTTTTCTAGGGGTTTATACCCTAAAATATTGGTGTTTATGTGTGCTTTATTTGGTTTTCTTGTTTATGTTTATGTTGCATGTTTAGTTGACTACTCAATCGTGCTTTTAGTAGATAAAGTGATTTTATTTTGAGCTAATTGTTGGGTGTTGAGTAGAGTGGTGAAAGATCAACATGGTATTAGTGCATACCAAGGGTTGAATTCGCTTGGGAAAATCAACAAAAATGAGGTAAAATGTTTGGAACAAAAGAGATGTAATCTTTTGGCAACCAAGGAAGTAACATGGAGGCTCAAAGCATAGCATTGTGGTTGAGCAACAAAGATGATAATACATTTTTTTTTTTCATAAATATGAAAATCAAGGAAATAATGTCAATATTATATGGAAATGCCAAGGATGGATGGGTCTATAGCATACCAATTTGAAGAAATTGCTCAACTCGGTATGGAGCATTTCCAAAATATTTATAAAGAGTAGAATCAAGTGACTATTTCCAAAGTGGTGAAAATGACAAAAAAATTCCCAAGTTTTGTAACTAAAGAAGACAATCAAATGTTGTCCAAAAGATTTCAAAGGATGAACTTCAACTAGTCATGCAAAGTTTTGAGAAGGACAAGAGCATTGGGCTAGATGGTTGGTCCATATAGTTCTTCTTGGGGTTTAGTGAAATAATTGAAGAGGACTGAATGGGGGTGATAAATGAGTCCAAACAAATTGGGAGGGTTTTAGTTGCATTCAATACCACTTTCATAGTGTTAATCCCAAAATTTGACAATCTAGATTCTTTTGAATTGTACATGCCTATTTATTTATGTAATTGTATTTATAACTATTGCAAAGGTAAATTCAATGAGAGTCAAGAGGTAAGTTATCATAATCCATCTCTAGTAAGCAATTTGGATTTTTATCTCGTAGGCAAATACATGAAGCAGTGGGGGTAGCCCAAGAGGGACTACACTCAAGAAATACTAAGAAACTACCATCTATGGTGATAAAATTGAATTTATCCAAAGCTTATGAAAGGGTAAGCTAGATGTATTTAAAGATGATGTGGATCCACTTAGGGTTTTACCTCCACTTTGTATACTAAGTTATGTGTTGTGTCACCTCTTTTTCTTTTGAAATTTTAATAAGTGGGTCAGCCTCGAAGTTATTTAGGTTGGGGAGAGGGATTAGACATGGGTGTCTACTCTCACCATTGCTATTTCTTATTGTTGCTAAAGGATTGAACATAGAAATCAATTATGCAAAAATAACCAAGGCCTTGAAAGGCATCAAAATTGGGGGAAGTATTTTTTTGTCACATATCTTCTTTGTTGATGACATTCTCTTATTCAATAATGCTTCAAGGAGGGATGTAATGGAGCTCAAAGAAAGTTTAAATGTATATTTCATCATTGCATGTATGCCGATAAATTTCCAAGAATCAACATTATCCTTATATGGTTTAGATGATGATGATGATGCTAGATTTATAGCTCAACTATTTTCATATCAAGAGTTTGATTTTTAGGAGGGGTTGAAATACTGAGGTTTTCACTTGAAGCCAAATTATTATGGTAAGAGGGAAAGGCGTTGACTTATAGCTAAGTTTGAAAAGAGATTGTTTGTTTGGTATAATCAATGGCTTTCTCAAGGAGGTAGACTCATATTAGTAAAATATGTCTTGGAGGCTATACATTTCTATTGGATGCCATTATTGTTTGTTCCTAAGGGGATTCTAGAAAAAATAAGGCAATAAAATGGTCTAGATATAGGGAGAAAAAAGGAATTGCATTAGCAAAATGGTAGTTTATTGTATTTCGAAAGATATGGGAGGGTGGGGATTGAAGAATATGCACTCTTTTATAATGAATTTGGTTGCTAAATGTGTCTAACATTTAATTGGAGGCAAGGGACTATGGTGTCAAGTTATTACTCAAAAACATATATCCCCAGACTTCATGGAAGAGTCAATTAAGCCTCCTAACAAAAAGTGGCATAATTCTTTAGTGATCTAGAAGGATAAGAATCTAGGATTCACAATAATTGGTCAATGGCTATTATGGAGGATAGGGAATGGGATGAGATTGAGGATTGCCACAAATCCTTGGATTGGTTGTGGTGAAGGTTGCCACAAATCCCTGGGTTGGTTGTGGTGAAGGTTTCAAATTGTCTGGGGATTTGATAGAGGTGCTTCATAGGAAGGGTCTATTATATCTACATTAAGTAACATATATAAAATTAACCACAATTAAGAGGCAATAATGAAAATGAGTTGACATTCTAGGATTGGAAGGGAGAGATGCTAAAGAACATGAAAGATACATTCACACTCTTATATATAGTCATCCTAGAATTAGGGATGGTGAAGATTATCACATTTGGGGGGGAAAGCCTACAAGAGGGTTTTATACTCCAAAATTAGGTTGTAAGACCATTTGTGTAGTTGAAGGTAGGGAGGAATAGGTTTAGTGGTGGAGAGTAATATGGAAATTTAAATTCCCTTTGAATACCCTTCAACAATAAAGATATTATTGAGGAAAAGTTACAAAAAGAGGCATGCATAGCCCAGGTTGGTGGATAGTTTGTAAGGAATGCAATAAGACCATTGATCACTTACTAATGTCTTGTTCATGTTCAAAGTAGATTTTAAAGGAATTAGAGAGATTGTCTGGCTTAAGGTAGATATGGGGTGGAAATACAATTGATGAGGGATTACATAAGTGGTGTAATAATTCCATGTTAAAAAATCCCAAGCTTTGCTTTTGATATTTGCTTGGGGGATTTGGTTAGCATGTAACTCACAAATTTTTGAAGGTAGAATGATTCCTCCTATCCAATGTGTTTTTCATAGTATGCCCATTCTAGATGGATTTTCACAAGTTATAAAGGTCAAACCTCAAATATAGGTAATTGAGGAACATATTGATAAGAGTGGTTCTTGGGATTATTTCGACAGGGCTTGTCAAGGGGATCCTATAAAACCCTCTGGATCTTGTTGAGTATGCATGCTCCCTTGGTAGGTTCGTGAATGAGTTCAGTTGATGAAGTTGGGGAGGATGTGATTGGTTAGATGGAGCGACCATCATATAGGCACAAGAGAGAGTGCCTTGGGTGCACGTCTTGGATGTGCTGCAATGTCTCCACTTTGGGACATCATTACATTGCAGAGGTTTATGATGACCAGAGTAGCCAGATGGATGTTATAGCGAGTACAGGGGTTATTGAGAGGAATTTTGGGATATGGCTTGCATCATTCACCCCATTTCATCATTATGATCCATTCCGCACGTGTTGGCTTTGGTTTTGTTGCATTCTGACAATTTCCATTATTTTGAGTATTTTGAGCTATAAGTTAATTAAATTCACTTAAGAGGTCATTTTGGGCACATTACTTGGAGGAACCTTTTAGTGTAATAGCTCATTGGAATCGGGAGGAGAAACACTATAGGATGGGATGGTTAGAAGTGACTTCCAGTGGCAAGGAGAGCCATGAGGAGAGATAAGGCACTTTTCAGAGGTAAAAAGGTTAATTAATTAATTAATTAATTATTAATAAAATGAAAGTCACTTTGGAGGGAGAAAGTGAGTAGGAAGTATAAAGGAAAGGCAAGGGCCTCTATTCATTCATTCATGTATGTCTATCATTTGATATCTGGCTTCTAGCTAGAGAGCCCATACCTTGGGGATTTGGAGGGTTTTGACTTAACAAACCCTAGAGGACGATTCGGTGGTGAAAGATTCCACCTATCTTGTCCCAAGCTTGGTCTCGGGGATGCAATACTCCTCCACACCATTCTAGTTTGGATCTACATCAATGCAGGAGGGTTCTACACCAGCCACATGCACAAGAAGAGAAGGGGGGCGCACCATTGGGGGTTTTCGGCAAGGGGGGCACACCATTCTTTGAGGGAAGTTCATTCCAAAAGATTGGAATGGCTTCGATAGATTCTAGCACCTGGGTTTTCATTGCAAGGGCTTGGTTGTTAGATCTAGTGCATTCCGGGAGAGTTTCATGGGCCATTTGGGTTATTGGATGCATTGGACGAATTGGAGAGAAGGAGGGCAATTTTGAGATTCAGATCTATTCCGTTTGAGGAGGTTATACATCAGATCAGACCCTGAGACTTCACCTAGTGACTTGTAGTGTCTCGATCTATCTTTCTAGCAAGTTTCAGGGCATTTGGAGGCCTCCTTCATCAAGGATGAAATTCTAGGGTTTGGCAATTTTAGGAGGGCGCAACTCCAATGGAGGATTCAACATTTGGAGGAGTTTCCCTTGGTGTTTCAGTCTGAGATCTCAAGAGGGGATTCTACTCATCTCGATCTACAGTTCGACATCTTCAACATAGCATTTGGAGGTCTTTGACAGTAGGGCCAAATTATTGAGGGTCTTCAGGGTTTCAGCAGGACATGACATCTTCCAGCTTGAGGGTTGGGCACTTCATTCGGCCAGATCTACTCCTACATCGATCTTCAATGGATATTCAACCTTTAGAGGCTTGTGGAATCTTCTATTGGATCATTTTGTANAAAGAATTAATTAAAGTAAAATTGTATCTATTAGTGAATTGAGTTATTTAAGGAACATGCATAGCATGCATCATATAATCTAAATCTTAAGTGAGTGTGAGAAGTAATCTCAACCATAGATCACCTTGAAGATTAGAAATAGATTGTAACTCGTGATTATAAAAGCAAAGCTAGGAGAAGGAGGAAATCACTTGTGTTGAGGCACTCAACACGGTCGAGACTTTGAGAGGAAGTCACTTTTGATGAGAGATCAAAGTGGGAGACTTTTGATGAGAGGTCGAGATCGAGAGACTTTGGTGAGAGACCAAGGTTGAGGATAACAAAGAAGGACTTTTTCTAGTGTGAGGAGTGTAGGAGAAAAGAAGGAATTTTGCTTACACTAGAGTGAGGAGATCTCACAGGTTGGGTGAAGATATTTCATCCAAGTATTGATCGGAGGTTTGGATCACAAAGGATCGTGATTCAAGATCTTGGATAGGTGGAGAAGGACTTTCATCTAAAGGTCATACAAGTAAATGAGGAGAGAGAGCAGAAGAAACCATAGGTGGGTTTCAGAGAACATAAGCCACATGAAAAAGTTGGATCGTACATATCTTGTCGTACAGACTTGTTGTACAGATACACAATTCACAGTGGGTTGAATCGCGTATATACGCGGATCACAAGTGGGTGAATCGTGTATGCCTTGGGAAACATGCGAGTATAGGTCATACAATAGCATAAGAATTTCTAGGTTTGTCTGCAATGTATAATTCTCTTAGTGGGCCATTCACCGTGTTACGGGAGCCCTGATTTGACCTTAACAAAATCATCATTGGACTAGTTTTCCCTCTGGGGTTTTTGCAGGGGTTTATACCCAAAAATTTTGGTGTTTATATGTTCTTTATTTGGTTTCCTTGTTTATGTTTCCACTGCATGTTTAATTGATTACTTAGTTGTGCTTTTAGTAGATAAAGTGATTTTATTTTGAGTTAATTGTCGGGTGTTGATTAGAGTGGTGAAAGATCAACATGGTATTAATGCATACCAAGGATTGAATCCACTTGGGAAAATCAACATGGTATCAGGGCAAGGTTGCTCTGGGACGAAACCAAGTGCACATTGTATCAACAGATCTATGAGATCTGAGTGACCATAGTAGACATCGATTTCAGATCTAGGGTTGGAGCAACAGATCTATGGGATCAGGATTGCCAAGGTGGGTGCTTGAAGGACTAAGCACACATCCACTTTCTTTTCTAGTAGATCAGTCATATTTGCAGGAGATCTTGGCAGATCTATAAACTAGCAAAGGAAATTGAAGGATAGATTTTTTCAGGGAAACAACAGTACTAGGAAGAATAGGTGTTTTTGCAGGTGTACGAAAGCATATGCAGTTTGCAGAAGGGAAAAGCACGTACATACACAGTTTGTAAAAGGGTGAATTGCACATATACACATTTTATAGTGTTGATAGTCACGTATAGGTTGTACAGGGACAATATAGAGGCAGTTTTAGTAAAGAAATTTTGTAGGGTGACTTGTTGAGCAATGGCAGGAGGTCGGGCAATCAGCAAAGAGATCTCAGATAGGTGGAGAAGGACTTTCATTTAGAGATTTGAGCCACATGGGAGCACATAGAAGCAGAGAAGGAATTTTTCTCATGTGCCTATGTCATCTACTTAGGAGTGAAGATGGAATTTTGCTCAAGTTCTTAAGCCACGAAGGATAGTGACTCAGGAGATCTCAGATGGGTGAAGAAGGACATTCATCCAGAGATTAGAGGATGACAAATTTATTGGAGTCACAGAGCAAAGAAGGAATTTTGCTCAAGGAGATCCCAGAAAGGGGTGAAGAAGGAATTTCACCTGGAGATCTAATCAGTCCAAATGAGAAGAGAAGTCGTAGGAGAAGCCAGAATAACGCCATGAGCAGTAGACAGATCTGGTGGCAAGGACAAATCTAGGTGGCAGAGGCGTTGCTGGTAAAGGATCGTACAACAATAGTAGAGGTGCTCAGTTGCAAGTGTTGGCTATTTCTCAGTGGACAAAAGACACACACAGAATGAGTGAGTAAGATCTCATTGAGTGGATCGAGAAGGACATTCATTCAAGTGTGTAGGGAAAGGTTCGAGGAAAGGAGAAAAGGGGAAGCAAGGGAGATAACAACTAACCAACAAGATAGAAGGACTAATCTTGGGGTTTGTAGGGCTTGTATATTTGACGATTTGTATTCCTCAAGTGAACCATTATCCCAGGATGGGAGACTATAAAAGGATCCAAGAGGATCTTGGATTATGGATCAATTGCAATCAGTAGAGTGGCAAAGAACACAGAGTAGGTAGCTCCGAAGGTTGAGAAACTCTGAGGGAGTCATCCTTCAAGTTCAAGTGGGAAGGAGAAGCCTTCCAAGACTCTTAAGAAGGATTCATGGTACAATATGGCCATGCATGATGCTAAGGAGTAGGAGAATTCTAGGAGGATTTTCAGAGGCAGTGAGCCTTCAAATACATGTCATACCATCATGACAGGGATAGCTTATGTGTCAAAGAGAACAACCAATCAGGTATATTGGAGAGCGGGCATGGTAGTAGATCTCGTAGTGAAGATTGAGCCAACTCCAGGTGGGAGAAGTACCTTCCTCGCTAAGAGGGAGTGTTGATGTTAGTGGTAGCATCGGATATGTACTTCTGCATTGGCATGTATCTAGCATGTGGAATTCATCAAAGAATCTTCTAGTCTTGAGTTTACTTTAGTTAAAAGGAATTAATTAAAGTAAAATTGCATTTATTAGTGAATTGAGTTATTTAAGGAACATGCATAACATGCAACATGTAATCTAAATCTTAGTGTGAGAAGTAATCTCAACCGTGGATCACCTTGAAGATTAGAAATAGATTGTAACTCATGATTATAAAAGCAAGGCTAGGAGAAGGAGGAAGACACTTGTGTTGAGGGACTTGACACAGTCGGGACTTTGAGAGGAAGTCACTTTTGATGAGAGATCAAAGTGAGAGACTTTTGACGAGAGGTCGAGGTCGATGTCGAGAGACTTTGGTGAGAGACCAAGGTTGAGAATAGCAAAGAAATACTTTTGCTAATGTGAGGAGTGTAGGAGCAAAGAAGGACTTTTGCTTACACTAGAGTGAGGAGATCTTACAGGTTAGGTGAAGAGATTTCATTCAAGTATTGATCAAAGGGTTGGATATGAAAGGACTGTGATTCAAGATCTTAGATAGGTGGAGAAGGACTTCCATCTAGAGGTTATATAGGTCAAGGAGGAAAGAGAGCTGAAGTAGCCGCGGGTGGGTTTTAGAGAATAGAAGCCACAGGAAAAAGTTGGATCATATCGAATTTTTGTACAGATACATGATTCATAGTGGGTCGAATCACATATATATGCGGATCACAAGAGGGTGAATCACGTATGCCTCAGGAAACGTGCCAAAACAAGTCATACAACAACACAAGAGTTTCTAGGTTTGTCTGCAGTGTATAATTCTCTTAGTGAGCCATTTTCCCTATTACAGGAGCCCTGATTTGACCTTAATAAAAGCATCATTGGAATGGTTTTCCCTCTGGGGTTTTTCTAGGGGTTTATACCCTAAAATATTGGTGTTTATGTGTGCTTTATTTGGTTTTCTTGTTTATGTTTATGTTGCATGTTTAGTTGACTACTCAATCGTGCTTTTAGTAGATAAAGTGATTTTATTTTGAGCTAATTGTTGGGTGTTGAGTAGAGTGGTGAAAGATCAACATGGTATTAGTGCATACCAAGGGTTGAATTCGCTTGGGAAAATCAACAAAAATGAGGTAAAATGTTTGGAACAAAAGAGATGTAATCTTTTGGCAACCAAGGAAGTAACATGGAGGCTCAAAGCATAGCATTGTGGTTGAGCAACAAAGATGATAATACATTTTTTTTTTTCATAAATATGAAAATCAAGGAAATAATGTCAATATTATATGGAAATGCCAAGGATGGATGGGTCTATAGCATACCAATTTGAAGAAATTGCTCAACTCGGTATGGAGCATTTCCAAAATATTTATAAAGAGTAGAATCAAGTGACTATTTCCAAAGTGGTGAAAATGACAAAAAAATTCCCAAGTTTTGTAACTAAAGAAGACAATCAAATGTTGTCCAAAAGATTTCAAAGGATGAACTTCAACTAGTCATGCAAAGTTTTGAGAAGGACAAGAGCATTGGGCTAGATGGTTGGTCCATATAGTTCTTCTTGGGGTTTAGTGAAATAATTGAAGAGGACTGAATGGGGGTGATAAATGAGTCCAAACAAATTGGGAGGGTTTTAGTTGCATTCAATACCACTTTCATAGTGTTAATCCCAAAATTTGACAATCTAGATTCTTTTGAATTGTACATGCCTATTTATTTATGTAATTGTATTTATAACTATTGCAAAGGTAAATTCAATGAGAGTCAAGAGGTAAGTTATCATAATCCATCTCTAGTAAGCAATTTGGATTTTTATCTCGTAGGCAAATACATGAAGCAGTGGGGGTAGCCCAAGAGGGACTACACTCAAGAAATACTAAGAAACTACCATCTATGGTGATAAAATTGAATTTATCCAAAGCTTATGAAAGGGTAAGCTAGATGTATTTAAAGATGATGTGGATCCACTTAGGGTTTTACCTCCACTTTGTATACTAAGTTATGTGTTGTGTCACCTCTTTTTCTTTTGAAATTTTAATAAGTGGGTCAGCCTCGAAGTTATTTAGGTTGGGGAGAGGGATTAGACATGGGTGTCTACTCTCACCATTGCTATTTCTTATTGTTGCTAAAGGATTGAACATAGAAATCAATTATGCAAAAATAACCAAGGCCTTGAAAGGCATCAAAATTGGGGGAAGTATTTTTTTGTCACATATCTTCTTTGTTGATGACATTCTCTTATTCAATAATGCTTCAAGGAGGGATGTAATGGAGCTCAAAGAAAGTTTAAATGTATATTTCATCATTGCATGTATGCCGATAAATTTCCAAGAATCAACATTATCCTTATATGGTTTAGATGATGATGATGATGCTAGATTTATAGCTCAACTATTTTCATATCAAGAGTTTGATTTTTAGGAGGGGTTGAAATACTGAGGTTTTCACTTGAAGCCAAATTATTATGGTAAGAGGGAAAGGCGTTGACTTATAGCTAAGTTTGAAAAGAGATTGTTTGTTTGGTATAATCAATGGCTTTCTCAAGGAGGTAGACTCATATTAGTAAAATATGTCTTGGAGGCTATACATTTCTATTGGATGCCATTATTGTTTGTTCCTAAGGGGATTCTAGAAAAAATAAGGCAATAAAATGGTCTAGATATAGGGAGAAAAAAGGAATTGCATTAGCAAAATGGTAGTTTATTGTATTTCGAAAGATATGGGAGGGTGGGGATTGAAGAATATGCACTCTTTTATAATGAATTTGGTTGCTAAATGTGTCTAACATTTAATTGGAGGCAAGGGACTATGGTGTCAAGTTATTACTCAAAAACATATATCCCCAGACTTCATGGAAGAGTCAATTAAGCCTCCTAACAAAAAGTGGCATAATTCTTTAGTGATCTAGAAGGATAAGAATCTAGGATTCACAATAATTGGTCAATGGCTATTATGGAGGATAGGGAATGGGATGAGATTGAGGATTGCCACAAATCCTTGGATTGGTTGTGGTGAAGGTTGCCACAAATCCCTGGGTTGGTTGTGGTGAAGGTTTCAAATTGTCTGGGGATTTGATAGAGGTGCTTCATAGGAAGGGTCTATTATATCTACATTAAGTAACATATATAAAATTAACCACAATTAAGAGGCAATAATGAAAATGAGTTGACATTCTAGGATTGGAAGGGAGAGATGCTAAAGAACATGAAAGATACATTCACACTCTTATATATAGTCATCCTAGAATTAGGGATGGTGAAGATTATCACATTTGGGGGGGAAAGCCTACAAGAGGGTTTTATACTCCAAAATTAGGTTGTAAGACCATTTGTGTAGTTGAAGGTAGGGAGGAATAGGTTTAGTGGTGGAGAGTAATATGGAAATTTAAATTCCCTTTGAATACCCTTCAACAATAAAGATATTATTGAGGAAAAGTTACAAAAAGAGGCATGCATAGCCCAGGTTGGTGGATAGTTTGTAAGGAATGCAATAAGACCATTGATCACTTACTAATGTCTTGTTCATGTTCAAAGTAGATTTTAAAGGAATTAGAGAGATTGTCTGGCTTAAGGTAGATATGGGGTGGAAATACAATTGATGAGGGATTACATAAGTGGTGTAATAATTCCATGTTAAAAAATCCCAAGCTTTGCTTTTGATATTTGCTTGGGGGATTTGGTTAGCATGTAACTCACAAATTTTTGAAGGTAGAATGATTCCTCCTATCCAATGTGTTTTTCATAGTATGCCCATTCTAGATGGATTTTCACAAGTTATAAAGGTCAAACCTCAAATATAGGTAATTGAGGAACATATTGATAAGAGTGGTTCTTGGGATTATTTCGACAGGGCTTGTCAAGGGGATCCTATAAAACCCTCTGGATCTTGTTGAGTATGCATGCTCCCTTGGTAGGTTCGTGAATGAGTTCAGTTGATGAAGTTGGGGAGGATGTGATTGGTTAGATGGAGCGACCATCATATAGGCACAAGAGAGAGTGCCTTGGGTGCACGTCTTGGATGTGCTGCAATGTCTCCACTTTGGGACATCATTACATTGCAGAGGTTTATGATGACCAGAGTAGCCAGATGGATGTTATAGCGAGTACAGGGGTTATTGAGAGGAATTTTGGGATATGGCTTGCATCATTCACCCCATTTCATCATTATGATCCATTCCGCACGTGTTGGCTTTGGTTTTGTTGCATTCTGACAATTTCCATTATTTTGAGTATTTTGAGCTATAAGTTAATTAAATTCACTTAAGAGGTCATTTTGGGCACATTACTTGGAGGAACCTTTTAGTGTAATAGCTCATTGGAATCGGGAGGAGAAACACTATAGGATGGGATGGTTAGAAGTGACTTCCAGTGGCAAGGAGAGCCATGAGGAGAGATAAGGCACTTTTCAGAGGTAAAAAGGTTAATTAATTAATTAATTAATTATTAATAAAATGAAAGTCACTTTGGAGGGAGAAAGTGAGTAGGAAGTATAAAGGAAAGGCAAGGGCCTCTATTCATTCATTCATGTATGTCTATCATTTGATATCTGGCTTCTAGCTAGAGAGCCCATACCTTGGGGATTTGGAGGGTTTTGACTTAACAAACCCTAGAGGACGATTCGGTGGTGAAAGATTCCACCTATCTTGTCCCAAGCTTGGTCTCGGGGATGCAATACTCCTCCACACCATTCTAGTTTGGATCTACATCAATGCAGGAGGGTTCTACACCAGCCACATGCACAAGAAGAGAAGGGGGGCGCACCATTGGGGGTTTTCGGCAAGGGGGGCACACCATTCTTTGAGGGAAGTTCATTCCAAAAGATTGGAATGGCTTCGATAGATTCTAGCACCTGGGTTTTCATTGCAAGGGCTTGGTTGTTAGATCTAGTGCATTCCGGGAGAGTTTCATGGGCCATTTGGGTTATTGGATGCATTGGACGAATTGGAGAGAAGGAGGGCAATTTTGAGATTCAGATCTATTCCGTTTGAGGAGGTTATACATCAGATCAGACCCTGAGACTTCACCTAGTGACTTGTAGTGTCTCGATCTATCTTTCTAGCAAGTTTCAGGGCATTTGGAGGCCTCCTTCATCAAGGATGAAATTCTAGGGTTTGGCAATTTTAGGAGGGCGCAACTCCAATGGAGGATTCAACATTTGGAGGAGTTTCCCTTGGTGTTTCAGTCTGAGATCTCAAGAGGGGATTCTACTCATCTCGATCTACAGTTCGACATCTTCAACATAGCATTTGGAGGTCTTTGACAGTAGGGCCAAATTATTGAGGGTCTTCAGGGTTTCAGCAGGACATGACATCTTCCAGCTTGAGGGTTGGGCACTTCATTCGGCCAGATCTACTCCTACATCGATCTTCAATGGATATTCAACCTTTAGAGGCTTGTGGAATCTTCTATTGGATCATTTTGTAGCAGCTCCTATTATATTATCAGATCCATCTGTTGAGTTTTCCAGATCGATATCTTCATTATAGCAGGTTCTTTTATTCATGAATAAAATCAGATTTGAGATGTTTTGGCTTGTCTATCATATTGCATATGGTTAAGGTATGTTCCATGATTGTATCTTCTTGTTTATTGTTGCAACACACATATAAATCATCAACTAAAACCCTAAGGCCGAAATCAAGAGGCCATCCTGCAAGTAAACACATGTAAACAAGTAGATCATCAAAGTGTTTGATGGAATGCCACACTCAGTAAAAGTTTAAAAAGACACCAAAACCATGATGTTCCTNAAGAGTGGTTCTTGGGATTATTTCGACAGGGCTTGTCAAGGGGATCCTATAAAACCCTCTAGATCTTGTTGAGTATGCATGCTCCCTTGGTAGGTTCGTGAATGAGTTCAGTTGATGAAGTTGGGGAGGATGTGATTGGTTAGATGGAGCGACCATCCTATAGGCGCAAGAGAGAGTGCCTTGGGTGCACGTCTTGGATGTGCTGTAATGTCTCCACTTTGGGACATCATTACATTGCAGAGGTTTATGATGACTAGAGTAGCCAAATGGATGTTATAGCGAGTACAGGGGTTATTGAGAGGAATTTTGGGATCTGGCTTGCATCATTCACCCCATTTCATCATTATAATCCATTCCACACGTGTTGGCTTTGGTTTTGTTGCATTCTGACAATTTCCATTATTTTGAGTATTTTGAGCTATAAGTTAATTAAATTCACTGAAGAGGTCATTTTGGGCACATTACTTGGAGGAACCTTTTAGTGTAATAGCTCATTGGAATCGGGAGGAGAAACACTATAGGATGGGATGGTTAGAAGTGACTTTCAGTGGCAAGGAGAGCCATGAGGAGAGATAAGGCACTTTTCATAGGTAAAAAGGTTAATTAATTAATTAATTAATTATTAATAAAATGAAAGTCACTTTGGAGGGAGAAAGTGAGCAGGAAGTATAAAGGAAAGGCAAGGGTCTCTATTCATTCATTCATGTATGTCTATCATTTGATATCTGGCTTCTAGCTAGAGAGCCCATACCTTGGGGGTTTTGAGGGTTTTGACTTAACAAACCCTAGAGGACGATTCGGTGGTGAAAGATTCCACCTAGCTTATCCCAAGCTTGGTATCGAGGATGCAATACTCCTCCACACCATTCTAGTTTGGATCTACATCAGTGCAGGAGGGTTCTACACCAGCCACATGCACAAGAAGAGAAGGGGGGCACACCATTGGGGGTTTCCGGTAAGGGGGGCACACCATTCTTTGAGGGAAGTTCGTTCCAAGGGATTGGAATGGCTTCGACAGATTCTAGCACCTGGGTTTTCATTGCAGGGGCTTGGCTGTTAGATCTAGTGCATTCCGAGAGAGTTTCATGGGCCATTTGGGTTATTGGATGCATTGGACGAATTGGAGAGAAGGAGGGCAATTTTGAGATTCAGATCTATTCCGTTTGAGGAGGTTATACATCAGATCTGACCCTGAGACTTCACCTAGTGGCTTGTAGTGTCCCGATCTATCTTTCTAGCAAGTTTCAGGGCATTTGGAGGCCTCCTTCATCAAGGCTAAAATTCTAGGGTTTGGCAGTTTTAGGAGGGCGCAACTCCAATGGAGGATTCAACATTTGGAGGAGTTTCCCTTGGTGTTTCAGTCTGAGATCTCAAGAGGGGATTCTAGTCATCTCGATCTACAGTTCGACATCTTCAACATAGCATTTGGAGGTCTTTGACAGTAGGGCAGAATTATTGAGGGTCTTCAGGGTTTCAGCAGGACATGGCATCTTCCAGCTTGAGGGTTGGGCACTTCATTCGGCCAGATCTACTCCTACATCGATCTTCAATGGATATTCAACCTTTAGAGGCTTGTGGAATCTTCTATTGGATCATTTTGTAGCAGCTCCTATTATATTATCAGATCCATCTGTTGAGTTTTCCAGATCGATATCTTCATTGTAGCAGGTTCTTTTATTCATGAATAAAATCATATTTGAGATGTTTTGGCTTGTCTATCATATTGCATATGGTTAAGGTATGTTCCATGATTGTATCTTCTTGTTTATTGTTGCAACACACATATAAATCATCAACTAAAACCCTACGGCCAAAATCAAGAGGCCATCCTGCAAGTAAACACATGTAAACAAGTAGATCATCAAAGTGTTTGATGGAATGCCACACTCAGTAAAAGTTTAAAAAGACACCAAAACCATGATGTTCCTTGGCATATTGGCTTGGGAACATTACAGTGGTATCAGAGCTTAAAATCTTGCCAACCTGGGGGGTCTCTCATAGGGATAAATGGATAGTTGGAAATAAATGGATGATATATCCTTTGAGATAACATGCTTGGAGATAAAATATTCTGCCCTTAGCAAGGAAACTAAGGCCCTAATAACCTTCCCACAGTATGCAACCTATAGAAATCCCCATTGGAGCAAAGAGGATATTTTACACGGGATCATCATAGCAGAGGAAAAGAGAGCAACAACAGCTAGATGGTTGGAAGAACAAAGGAACCCCACACCCATTAGGAGCACGCAGCTTTGCTACACTTGCAAGGTGCCTTGGGAACCAGGTCATAGGTGTAGGGGTAAAGATCAGGAGCGCATTATTGAGGCACACTATGATAATGATGATGAGGTGTGTAAGGATGGAGCGATAGATATTGATTTGGAGCAGTCTGATGATGACAATGACTCTTGCATAGAGGCTAGTGATAGTGACTCTACCACAGAGGCTAGTGATTCTTGCACGCTTGAGGAGGATAATGACCCTTGCACATTGGAGGAGCAGTGGGATGGACAGGATGATAGCACTTATGCTTCAGTAGTTATATCACATACTGTTGATGACCTTGCACCTCAGCAGAGTGGTTACACTAGTGAGGATTCACATGTGTTAGCACCTTCAGATGACCAACTTCTTATGGTGGTCGTGACACATCTACCATCTTGCCAGATTCCCATGATAGCCACGACATATGAGGATAGCAGTAGCATAGAGGAGACATACGTGTAGGATGCACACCATGGACATGTAGATCCATTGATCCAGGAGGAGGTACAAGACGTACATACATTTGACCATACACATACAGATCAACATGAGGAGATTGAATCACAACTTTTGGAGACTCCATTAGTTGAGAAGATTGCGGAGACTGAAAGGTTGATGGATCACTTACCTCCAGGATCGGCCTGCAGTGATGAGGAGGCACTCCTTGTTAGTCGGGATGACCATAGCACGTGTCTGGACACATCTATATGGGATCCAGGCGCAAATGATAGTAGCAGGCTGAGTGCACAGGAGGATACGATTGCTTATACATGATACAATATGATTCAGAGGGAGATAACATCTACTGATGGGATGTAGTGGCATATAGGAGGACCTAGCAACACAATAGACAGTGGGCAGTTCAACACGTTATCTTATGCAGAGAGTGTTTTTGGGGATTGCAGAGTTGACACTAGCAGTGAGGTGTATGAGGTGGCACCTCAGCATGACTGTGATCAGAAGTCACACCACTTAGCAGCACAGTTGAGAGTCAGTGAGGATATGATCATGGCAGTCACCAGTCGCAGTGATGACATGCAGGCATTGATGGCGGATTACTGTTGGAGAGCATCAGTGGCACATGGTACTTCAGATGAGGGATTTTCCATGGATGATTTTCATACTCTCAAGGAGAGGGTATCGGTGATGAGGACCGACTACCAACATTTGTTGACTAGCGGGGATTACCTATTGCGGATTGGTGAGATGTATCATGAGGCTCTGAGGGAGCAGGAGTTAGAGGTGGACAGATTTACTCAAGAGTTGGAGAGCACTCGAGGATTCTTGAGAGGCACACAGACAACCCTTCAAGAATCAGAGTCTAGGTCAGATAAGCATATTGAGGAGATTCGTCTGAGATCCATTTCATCTGTCTTAGGGGACACTCAGATAGGTCATTCAATCACGTTGCTGGAAGATGTTGGTGTTATAGCAGAGGAGCACCAGTTGATGGAGGACACTTACATTTGTGTTCCGGGAGCAGTTGGCCTCCAAGTAGAGGTTGATCTAGCAGTATGCCTAGGATCTATGATGCAACATGAGTCTACGAGAGACAACATGAGTATGTCGGAGCATACAATTAGGAGTGGTAGCTCACAGAGAAATGCCAAGATGTACGGTGAGATTCAGAGGGGTATACTACCTTGCAGGGAGGATACACTTAGGGGAGTATGCAGATGTCACTCCTTTGCAGCAGCCCATAGTTGTGAGAGATCACCTTTATCGTTTCAACAATTGCAGGGGAGATGAGAGATAGAGGTTGGTTGAGCAGCACTTAGAGGAGTTACTTCTGGTTGTACTTGATGATTGGGGTTTAGTGATGGCTACAGACGAGCAGTTATCAGGGGTACAGGTAGACGTGCTTTTGGTCGAATCCTTGGGATTGACCGAGGTGGGTGGTATTTTTCAGTCCTACGGTCAGCTATAGATGCCTTTGTTACCCTTTCCCGACACTTTTATCATGGACAACAACATGAGGAGGGATAGACAGTGGCAGAGGGCATGGAGAGTGCGTGGGCCGAGACCACCAGACAGGAGTACTTTTACAGCATCCATCAGGATAGAGATGGATCTTCATAGGCAGCTAGCTGAGACTTGGTGTGTGATGGTGAGAACCATAGGCCAGATGATAGTAGATGAGCACGGAGGGCTTCCGACGGTGATCAGTCTGACACAGGAGCAGTTAGAGGAGATTGGAAGTGATAAACTTCCAAGTCTGCCATGGGATCCGAGAGTTCACTTGGTTAGCAGGTTGTTTCACTACATGGTGACCCAGGTTGCGCCAAAGAGCCACACACTTCACCAGGGGTCAGTTTGGAGTGGGTCTGTAGGGATTTGTCTAATAGAGTGAGGCAACTTTTCACTCTTGATCATCATGATCGGACGTGGAGATGGGTGGACAGGTACTTCTTCTACAGAGATGTCCTTACAGATACAGTTCCTGGACAACAAGTCCAATGGTCACAGGTATTTCAGCACAAGGATCCAATATGTATGCAGAGGGCGGACAATCATAGTCAGAGTAGTGCAGGGCTAGCATGGTGATCTTCGACAGAGGTTGGGATGGGATCCAGGGATTACAAGGTTGAGAATTTCTCTGACTAACAAGGGTGAGTGGACCTTTTCATAGGAAAGTTGTTTTGACTTTCCATTGAGCTTCAGTGTTGGGGAGAGCACATCTCTTGAGGGTGTCTCATGGAGGTCTTGTAGTACCTCATGTTGGCATCAACAGGTGCAGTTGATGGAGGCCGTGTTGATCTTGGTAGTAGCTTGGAGGATGGACTCATTCCGGGATGAGAGCATGTGCCATGTGCAGGAGACTCACGGAGTTGGTATGTTTTAGGATTATGCTTCCCAGGGGCTAGCAGTTCAAGACTTGATATGGGACCCAGGGGGCAGAGTGTNAAATCAAGAGGCCATCCTGCAAGTAAACACATGTAAACAAGTAGATCATCAAAGTGTTTGATGGAATGCCACACTCAGTAAAAGTTTAAAAAGACACCAAAACCATGATGTTCCTTGGCATATTGGCTTGGGAACATTACAGTGGTATCAGAGCTTAAAATCTTGCCAACCTGGGGGGTCTCTCATAGGGATAAATGGATAGTTGGAAATAAATGGATGATATATCCTTTGAGATAACATGCTTGGAGATAAAATATTCTGCCCTTAGCAAGGAAACTAAGGCCCTAATAACCTTCCCACAGTATGCAACCTATAGAAATCCCCATTGGAGCAAAGAGGATATTTTACACGGGATCATCATAGCAGAGGAAAAGAGAGCAACAACAGCTAGATGGTTGGAAGAACAAAGGAACCCCACACCCATTAGGAGCACGCAGCTTTGCTACACTTGCAAGGTGCCTTGGGAACCAGGTCATAGGTGTAGGGGTAAAGATCAGGAGCGCATTATTGAGGCACACTATGATAATGATGATGAGGTGTGTAAGGATGGAGCGATAGATATTGATTTGGAGCAGTCTGATGATGACAATGACTCTTGCATAGAGGCTAGTGATAGTGACTCTACCACAGAGGCTAGTGATTCTTGCACGCTTGAGGAGGATAATGACCCTTGCACATTGGAGGAGCAGTGGGATGGACAGGATGATAGCACTTATGCTTCAGTAGTTATATCACATACTGTTGATGACCTTGCACCTCAGCAGAGTGGTTACACTAGTGAGGATTCACATGTGTTAGCACCTTCAGATGACCAACTTCTTATGGTGGTCGTGACACATCTACCATCTTGCCAGATTCCCATGATAGCCACGACATATGAGGATAGCAGTAGCATAGAGGAGACATACGTGTAGGATGCACACCATGGACATGTAGATCCATTGATCCAGGAGGAGGTACAAGACGTACATACATTTGACCATACACATACAGATCAACATGAGGAGATTGAATCACAACTTTTGGAGACTCCATTAGTTGAGAAGATTGCGGAGACTGAAAGGTTGATGGATCACTTACCTCCAGGATCGGCCTGCAGTGATGAGGAGGCACTCCTTGTTAGTCGGGATGACCATAGCACGTGTCTGGACACATCTATATGGGATCCAGGCGCAAATGATAGTAGCAGGCTGAGTGCACAGGAGGATACGATTGCTTATACATGATACAATATGATTCAGAGGGAGATAACATCTACTGATGGGATGTAGTGGCATATAGGAGGACCTAGCAACACAATAGACAGTGGGCAGTTCAACACGTTATCTTATGCAGAGAGTGTTTTTGGGGATTGCAGAGTTGACACTAGCAGTGAGGTGTATGAGGTGGCACCTCAGCATGACTGTGATCAGAAGTCACACCACTTAGCAGCACAGTTGAGAGTCAGTGAGGATATGATCATGGCAGTCACCAGTCGCAGTGATGACATGCAGGCATTGATGGCGGATTACTGTTGGAGAGCATCAGTGGCACATGGTACTTCAGATGAGGGATTTTCCATGGATGATTTTCATACTCTCAAGGAGAGGGTATCGGTGATGAGGACCGACTACCAACATTTGTTGACTAGCGGGGATTACCTATTGCGGATTGGTGAGATGTATCATGAGGCTCTGAGGGAGCAGGAGTTAGAGGTGGACAGATTTACTCAAGAGTTGGAGAGCACTCGAGGATTCTTGAGAGGCACACAGACAACCCTTCAAGAATCAGAGTCTAGGTCAGATAAGCATATTGAGGAGATTCGTCTGAGATCCATTTCATCTGTCTTAGGGGACACTCAGATAGGTCATTCAATCACGTTGCTGGAAGATGTTGGTGTTATAGCAGAGGAGCACCAGTTGATGGAGGACACTTACATTTGTGTTCCGGGAGCAGTTGGCCTCCAAGTAGAGGTTGATCTAGCAGTATGCCTAGGATCTATGATGCAACATGAGTCTACGAGAGACAACATGAGTATGTCGGAGCATACAATTAGGAGTGGTAGCTCACAGAGAAATGCCAAGATGTACGGTGAGATTCAGAGGGGTATACTACCTTGCAGGGAGGATACACTTAGGGGAGTATGCAGATGTCACTCCTTTGCAGCAGCCCATAGTTGTGAGAGATCACCTTTATCGTTTCAACAATTGCAGGGGAGATGAGAGATAGAGGTTGGTTGAGCAGCACTTAGAGGAGTTACTTCTGGTTGTACTTGATGATTGGGGTTTAGTGATGGCTACAGACGAGCAGTTATCAGGGGTACAGGTAGACGTGCTTTTGGTCGAATCCTTGGGATTGACCGAGGTGGGTGGTATTTTTCAGTCCTACGGTCAGCTATAGATGCCTTTGTTACCCTTTCCCGACACTTTTATCATGGACAACAACATGAGGAGGGATAGACAGTGGCAGAGGGCATGGAGAGTGCGTGGGCCGAGACCACCAGACAGGAGTACTTTTACAGCATCCATCAGGATAGAGATGGATCTTCATAGGCAGCTAGCTGAGACTTGGTGTGTGATGGTGAGAACCATAGGCCAGATGATAGTAGATGAGCACGGAGGGCTTCCGACGGTGATCAGTCTGACACAGGAGCAGTTAGAGGAGATTGGAAGTGATAAACTTCCAAGTCTGCCATGGGATCCGAGAGTTCACTTGGTTAGCAGGTTGTTTCACTACATGGTGACCCAGGTTGCGCCAAAGAGCCACACTCCACCAGGGGTTAGTTTGGAGTGGGTCTGTAGGGATTTGTCTGATAGAGTGAGGCAACTTTTCACTCTTGATCATCATGATCGAATGTGGAGATGGGTGGACAGGTACTTCTTCTACAGAGATGTCCTTACAGATACAGTTCCTGGACAACAAGTCCAATGGTCACAGGTATTTCAGCACAAGGATCTAGTATGTATGCAGGGGGCGGACAATCATAGTCAGAGTAGTGCAGGGCCAACATGGTGATCTTCGACAGAGGTTGGGATGGGATCCAGGGATTACAAGGTTGAGAATTTCTCTGACTGACAAGGGTGAGTGGACCTTTTCATAGGAAAGTTGTTTTGACTTTCCATTGAGCTTCAGTGTTGGGGAGAGCACGTCTCTTGAGGGTGTCTCATGGAGGTCTTGTAGTACCTCATGTTGGCATCAACAGGTGCAGTTGATGGAGGCCGTGCTGATCTTAGTAGTAGCTTGGAGGATGGACTCATTCCGGGATGAGAGCATGTGCCATGTGCAGGAGACTCACGGAGTTGGTATGTTTTAGGATTATGCTTCCCAGGGGCTAACAGTTCAAGACTTTATATGGGACCCAGGGGGCAGAGTGTATGCTTGTTCATCTTTGGGTGGGTTCTACTATGTATCCCACAAGTGGACATGGGATCCTGGTATTATACTTGGGGGGATTTGGTTATTACTTGAGGACAAGCAATTTTCTAGCAGGGAGGACTGTAATGTCCCCACTTTGGGACATCATTACATTGCAAAGGTTTATGATGACCAGAGTAGC
>JZKD02S0081632.1:0-25179 GCA_000966675.3 Picea glauca
TAGTTTGTCTGTGACCTACGGGACTAGCCTATGGCTTGAGAAACCGCGACTCAGGGGCATCTAAGCCGTCAAAATCACCCGAGGATCGCACCCGACCTGAGCCACACCAACTCTTAGCATGGCTGGATTTTTTGTCCCCGCAGGTTTCGAACTGATGACTTTAACATCACAGAGTGCCTTAACAACACACTCCATCACTGACTATCCTACACCTCGGGGACTAAATTTAAATGAATTTATTTACTTTGATTTATTTTAAATTAATATCGTTTTTTTTAATCATGCATAAATTATGATTATCATTTTTTTTAACATATTCCATTTATATTTTTATTGTGCTATGTAATGTATTTAACTTTTCTCTAACACACTTAGTGTCAAGTATTTAGAGTCTTGCTTAAATTTGTCTTTGCTCATATGGCACTGCCCTACCTCAATTGTAGGATCTTGGTTAGACTACATCTACTACAACTAGACTATGCCTCTTCACTTAAGGTCTATCCATAACTATGCCTTAAGTTACAATGTGTTATATTGCAACCAAGTTCAACCAACACTAGGCACAAGTTCAACTATGTCCTTAAAGCATCCAAACAATACTTTTATACTTAGGCAATTATTCTTTGTAGCCAACATGCATTGCAAAGAATAATAGCATTCAATATCATAAAAAGTCCACAACACATTGGTATGGATAACACCCAAGGAAGGTGCCTTAACTTTATTCTTACGAAGAATGTTATAGATATATAACAAGTGAGTGTGGCCCCTTGCTTGCAACTCTATTGCATGTACACAATAAATCTAAGGCAATTTGCCCACTACTCACTGCTCTGCAAACTCAAACAATCTAACCCTTGAAGCATCTGCAACCATGCCTTCTACAACTCCTAATTCTTCCTTAGTTCACTCCACCAACGTTTAAGTACTCCACTATGCCAACCCTAGACTTAGCACAATTGCATAACTTTTTGTCCATGTGATGTCCCTTTCTCTTTGATCGCCTAAGAGGACAAATAGCCTATTTAATTCCCGTAGGCTATAGTCAGAGCAAGGGAATTATTTAATTAATGTCAATTTGGGCGAAAATTAAACATTAAAGTGACATTAATTAATTAAATTAAATTAAAAGGAGTAAAAAAAGACTTTTGGGAGAAAATGGCTAAAAGCTTTATAAAGTCATTTTATATTATTTCAGGGGAGCGGAAAAGTCACTTGAGATTTATAAAAGAGAATGGGGGCGCATTCTCTCATTCATTCATGACTTATTTTGCAAAACGAATTTGAGGAGCTCTTGTGGCATTTGGTTCTTGGGACAACAAATCCTGGAGAAATATTGGGTTCAGTGGTGAGACTATCCACCTTAGATAATCGTGGAGGAAAGATCACTAAGACTTTTGCATTGTGGTCGAGATTTCATCATTTGATAGCTGATTTTTTGTTTTTTGAGGTTGATTTTGCTTGAGGAGGGTGAGTTGGGTTTGTGGTTGTATTGCTTGTATTAGTGACTGAGTTCTCATTTCGTGGTTGAGTTTTCTTGTATGAAGGTCGAGTTCTTTTGGGGAGGTCGAGTTATCCATGTGCAGGTTGTAACATTCCCGAGGTAATTGTATTTCATAGATTAGAAGCCAAATTTGAGGAGGAGGGTCGAGTTTGCTTAAGGGACATATATTTCTTCTACTTTGGTGAAATTTCTTGAGGTTAGGCAATGGTTATTGCAAGTTGGGACGAGTCTATCATCCAAGAGGGTCGAGTTGTGCTTGAAAGAGGTTGTGGGCTGTGTTGGGCAAAGTTTTTGTATTAAAGGGGGGTCAAAACCCACTTAGACAACAAATCATTAAATTTGACAACAGTTGTTACAACACCAATTTATGACATACTCACTCCACCCAGATACCCATCAAGCATTAATGTATCTCGAGATAAATCCATGAGTTATTGTTGATGTATTTGACATAAGTGGAGTATTAAATAAACATATCATGTGTGCCTTCATTATTGTTGTTTGATAAATATGTTGTCAAATTACTTGTCGTTGTTATGTGTGTGTGTGTCAGATGCTTCAAGAATATTGCAAAAATGTTTGATATAGTTCCTAGACCAATAAAATTATGAAAATACAACAACTACAAAGTGTTTGATGAAATGTCTACACTGCTAAACTGAGTAAAAATCCAAAAAAATATAGTGGGGATTTTACAGTGGTATCAAAGCCACAGTCCTACCAACATATGAGTGTTTATTGTTTTATGGGGCGAGAAGACATGGAATATATGACTTACAATAATAGAAGGCAACGAGGATCATAAAACATATTCCACTCATAAGTAGAAGAAAACATGGAGGACAAGGATGGACAACTTGAGTCTAGTACCATGGACATTCTAAATGATTTAGCAGGGGGGAAACAACAACTGGTACAAATCATGACTCAGTTGATCAATAATACTCAAGCAAACCAAAATCATGGGGGAAACAATGGTTCTGGGGGAATTAATGGACACAATGGGAACCAAAACCATTGGGGCAACAATGGTTTTGGGGGCATTAGTGGACACAATGGGAACCAAAACCATGGGGGAAACAATGGTTCAAGGGGTACTAATGGACACAATGGGAGCCATGCAAAAGGAAACAACAACAATATTCCCACACAAAACAACACTATGACCATCAATAGAGTGATCCCTAGACCTCTTTTACCTCAATTCTCGGGGGATCGACAAACAAGAAATCAAGGGCAACAAGGGCAGGGTGAAACCTTTAATGATTATTTGAGGGAGTACCAGATTCTTGGTGAGGATTTTCATGCAACCATGTCATTGCAGGACTAATGTACTATCAAATACATGAACAAACCAAGGGATTTCAACAGGGGTCAACAAAACATTGATCTCATGCGAAACGTTGGAAAGTTGTCCATTCCTTCCTTTGATGGTTCCAACAAGTACATCTCTATAACATGGGTACAAAAGTTGGTCACATACTTCCAACTCAACCCTATGACGGAGGCAAAAACAATTAAATTCGCTACCTTGCATTTAGATGCAAAGGCCGACGAGTGGTGGTACCATGGATTGGTCACTATGGGACATCCCAACATTACTTCCTACCTGGACTTCACATAGAAGTTGATGGAGCGATTTGAGAAAAAGGATCCGGGACTACATTTCAGAGAGTTGGAACAACTCATATAGGATGGGACATCGGATGCCTACATTACAGAGTTCCAAAGTCTTGCGGTTACAGTGACAGATGTATTGGAACAAAGGCTAGTTATGTTGTTCACGGAAGGATTATCCAAGCCATTACGTGGTTGGGTTAAATCCTTCAAACCAGAGTCTCTACAAGATGCCATCATCGGGACAAGGGAAATGGAGGATGTGGTCCCAAAGAACAAACCTTTCTCCAAGGCCTTTCGTTCCCCGATAAAAAAAAAAAAGAAAAAAAGACAAGAAACCATTTCAGAAAGAGTGGACCGAAAAAGAGAAGTTGGAAGAGGCAACCCACAATGAATTGAGAAGGAAGAAGCTTTGCTTCAGTTGCAAAGATCCATGGGAGCTGGGACACAGGTGCACGGGGAAGGAAAAGGTACACTATATAGAGGTTCACTCAGACAATGATGAGGAAGAGAAGGAAGCTACAGAGGGACAGGGCAACGAGCATGGAGACTTGACTGGTGAGCAACCTTGTGTGGAGGCCAAGGGTGGGACTATCACCACTCTATTAGGAACCCCTAGATACTACACTTTCAGAGTCAGAGGAGTGCTAAAGGGATAACATGTCACAACCTTGATTGATGGTGGGGCGACCGACAACTTCATTGTTGCAGTGTTGGTAGCCAAGAGATGCATTGCTATAGAGGACTTTGAGGGGTTCAATGTGGTCGTGGCTGATGGATTTAATATGAAATGCACACAAAAGAATTTGAGGTTGGATATGACGTTGGGAAACTATACCTTTGTTGATGTTTTACAACTTTGGGCAAGTCATTCTCCATAGAAGAAACATTGAAGTAAGCCTAGAAGAAAGATTGAAGGCCAAAAATAAGAAGTCGACCCAATGAATGTTATTTTGGAAGCCCAGATTTAGAAGTCAGCCCTACCATAAGGTAAAGTTGGCCCATAATTAGAACACATCAAATAGTATAAATACACCACTCCTGTGGCTCATTTGCACTTCATCCATCTCGCAAATTTAGTGGGCAGATTGAAATCGCAACAATAAGACTTTATTCTTGGGTTTATCTGTCTTATTGGCTCGTTAT
Organism: Picea glauca; assembly: GCA_000966675.3. NCBI lineage: Eukaryota > Viridiplantae > Streptophyta > Pinopsida > Pinales > Pinaceae > Picea > Picea glauca. The sequence goes on from JZKD02S0081632.1 coordinate 4,268, forward strand.
CTTCTCTGGGAAATTCACTCTCTCTCTTTTAGGGAGAAATTATTGTTAGTTGGGTGATACTTCTTTGTGTAAGCACAAGAGTCTCGCGCTAGGGGTTATTCTTCCGGTGTTCTTCAGATTAGCAAGGAATTTTTCTAGAGAAAAGTTGGCTAGGTTTTTCCCATGAAAGGGTTTTCCCAAGATAAATCTTGTGTCTCTTGTGCATGGTTATCTTTTCGTGATCTTGTTATTCCGTTGTATTATTTGGTTGATATTTTCAGTGTATAATTATTGTATGATAACAATGACATGACATCATAAGATCAATAATTATCAAGATTTGAAAAATAGACGTGAAAATCAACAACCTTGATTGACTAATTTTATGCGGTTGATTTGCCAGACACCAATATAGTCTTGGGTGTCCAATGGATTCAGTATTTAAGGGAATTTGTGATGACTTGCCAATCAATGGAGATGAGATTTAATGCAACAAATGGCAAGAAGATTGTTTTGAGGGGACTGTCAATTGGTGGCCCTAAGATTGTGTCAACCAAAAGGATGGAGGCTATCTTTGGGCATGGAGACATAACTTGTGCAACATACTGTTTGATCTCAACTCAAGAATCAAACAGGGGACTGACAACGTCATCCTATAGACATTCAATCCTTGTCGAGCAAACATAACCACGTTTTTTAGAGATACCACTAGGGAGACCACTTGACACAGGCTTTGAGCAGGCTATAGAGTTAGAGGAGGGAACCAAACTAGTAATAACCACTGTTTACAGACACCTAAAGAAATTTAAAGATGAAATAGAGAAGGCCATCAAGGAGTTGTTAGAGATGGGGCATATCAAACCCAATTCCAGTTCTTTCACTTCTTCATTTGTCTTGGTCAAGAAGGACGAAACCATGAGGATGTGCATCGACTACACGGCTCTGAATAAGAAGATGATGAAGAATAGGTATCTCATCCTCATGATCGATGACCTTTTGGAAGAGTTGCATGGAGTAGTGTATTTTTCGAAGATTGATCTTCGATCTAGATATCATTAGATCAAAGTTCGGGAGTAGGATGTCCATAAGACTGCTTTTAGGTGCCACTATGGGCATTATGAGTTTCTGGTCATGCCATTTGGATTGACCAATGCACCGACTACATTCCAGTCTTGCATGAATCACATTTTCAACAAACAACTGCAAAAATTCTTATTGGTGTTCTTCGATGATATTCTTATATATAGTAGGACACGAGAGTATCACTTGGAGCATCTAGATGAGATTTTAGGCATCATGAAGGAGCAGTCGTTGTATGTTAAGGAGTCAAAATGTGAGTTCGACATGACGAAGATATTATACTTGGGCCATGTGATCAGTGCATAGGGGGTACAAGTACACAAGGAGAAGATCCAGGCCATACTGGATTGGCCACTGCCTAAGAACCGTACAGAGTTGTGTGGATTCTTTGAGATATGCAACTACTGCTGGCGGTTTGTAAAGGGATTCTCATAGTTGAGTGCACCACTCACAGATCTCATGAAGAAAGGATCATTCAGGTGGATAGAGGAAGCACAAAATACATTCGACAAACTGAAGGTAGTGATGAGCACTTGCCCAGTTCTGACACTTCTTGATTTCACTCAACCCTTTGTGCTTGAGTGTTATGCTTCGAGTGAAGGAATTAGAGCAATTTTGATATAGCATAAACATTCGATAACATACGAGAGTAGGAAACTCATAGAGTCAGAGAGGGTCTATTCCATCTATGACAAGGAAATGCTTGCCATTATGCATGCTTTGGAGAAATTCATACAGTACTTGGTAGGTGGCAAATTTGTGGTTAACATTGGCCACAACAGTTTGAGGCACTTCTTAGAGAAGAAGGACTTAAACATGAGGCAACAAAAGTGGGTCATCAAATTGCAAGCATATGACTTTGATATTGAGTATGTGAAAGGCAAGAAAAATGTAGTTGTTGATGCCCTCTCCAAGAAGCCCAAGATATGTTCACTTGCATAAATTTCAGCTAACATAAAATCCCACCTCTTGGTGGAGTACTCCAAGAATAAATTTGCTTGTGAGTTGATGGATGACAACATACATGATGACATGTACAGGGTGGTGAATGGTATCATCTACTAAAAGGACAACATATGCTTACTCCCCGAGTCCACTCTGAAGAAGCATATTACGAGGGCTATGCATGATATGCCTTTGATAGGCGATCCTGGGTACTTTAAAACTTATAGGTAGATCATGGAGAGGTTCTCTTGGAAAGGCCTCAAAGATGATGTATCAAGACATGTGAGGGAGTGCATGACTTGTCAACAAAACAAGTTAGAGCATACTCGTCCTACAGGGTCATTACAACCATTGCCCATTTCAGAGCAGAAGTGGGAAAGCGTGTCCATGGACTTCATCATAGGCCTACCGAAGGTACATAGCAAAGATTGCATATATGTGGTGGTTGATTGATTGACCAAGTTCGCACATCGTGAACAAGTGGCTCGAGGGGTATTTACGTCACTTCATGTCCGGTTAGCAGAAGACATGGATTGAGTGGTTGCATTTGGGAGAACATTGATATAATACCACTTATCACATGCCCATTGGAATGACCCCATTCCGAGCATTATATGGCTATGATGCTCCTTCATTTGTTGATTTGCCATTTGGGGATAATAGGCCCCCCAAAGCCAAGGATTGGATTTAGGAGAGTCAAGACATCCTCAAGATTCTCAAGGGCAATTTTCAGATGGCACATCATCAACATAATACTTATGCAGATAGGCATGGGGTCGAGTGCACTTTTGAGGTGGGGGGCTTAATATCTTTTAGATTACAACCATACAAACAATCTTCATTGAAGAAAAGTGGTGGTGAAAAACTTAAACCACGCTTTTATGGTCCCTATAGGGTGGTTCGAAGAATGGGGGGAGTAGCTTATGAGTTGTTGTTTCCGGAAGGAAATAAGATCCACATTAATGTATTCCATGTTTTGTGCCCGAAGAATGCATCAGGACAACATGTCACTTCTTCAACAGAGTTATCCCCATTGGACGAGGAGGGACATTTGGTGTTGGTTCCCAAGGAGGTTCTGGAGGTGAGGGAGAGGAGATCGAGAAATAGGGTGATCTGATCGAGAAACATGGTGATTCGAGAGTACCTCATCAAGTGGAGAGATTTACTGGTGGAGGATGCCACATGGGAAGGTGATCAAGTTTTGCAACATCCCAATTTAATGTTGCTTGAGGACAAGCAATCTCGAGAAGGGAGGACTGTGATGTCCCTTTCCTCTTGATTGCTTAGGAGGACTTAATAGCCTATTTAATTCTCGTAGGCTATAGTCAGAGAAAGTGAATTATTTAATTAATGTCAATTTGGGTGAAAAAGAAACAATAAAGTGACATTAATTAATTAAATTAAATTAAAAGAGGTAAAAAGTGACTTTTGGGAGAAAATGACTATAAGCTTTATAAAGTTATTTTATATTATTTTGAGAGAGTGGAAAAGTTACTTGAGATTCATAAAAGAGAATGGGGGTGCATTCTCTCATTCATTCATGACTTATTTTGCAAAATGAATTTGAGGAGCTCTTGTGGCTTTTGGCTCTTGGGANTGACTTTAACATCACAGAGTGCCTTAACAACACACTCCATCACTGACTATCCTACACCTCGGGGACTAAATTTAAATGAATTTATTTACTTTGATTTATTTTAAATTAATATCGTTTTTTTTAATCATGCATAAATTATGATTATCATTTTTTTTAACATATTCCATTTATATTTTTATTGTGCTATGTAATGTATTTAACTTTTCTCTAACACACTTAGTGTCAAGTATTTAGAGTCTTGCTTAAATTTGTCTTTGCTCATATGGCACTGCCCTACCTCAATTGTAGGATCTTGGTTAGACTACATCTACTACAACTAGACTATGCCTCTTCACTTAAGGTCTATCCATAACTATGCCTTAAGTTACAATGTGTTATATTGCAACCAAGTTCAACCAACACTAGGCACAAGTTCAACTATGTCCTTAAAGCATCCAAACAATACTTTTATACTTAGGCAATTATTCTTTGTAGCCAACATGCATTGCAAAGAATAATAGCATTCAATATCATAAAAAGTCCACAACACATTGGTATGGATAACACCCAAGGAAGGTGCCTTAACTTTATTCTTACGAAGAATGTTATAGATATATAACAAGTGAGTGTGGCCCCTTGCTTGCAACTCTATTGCATGTACACAATAAATCTAAGGCAATTTGCCCACTACTCACTGCTCTGCAAACTCAAACAATCTAACCCTTGAAGCATCTGCAACCATGCCTTCTACAACTCCTAATTCTTCCTTAGTTCACTCCACCAACGTTTAAGTACTCCACTATGCCAACCCTAGACTTAGCACAATTGCATAACTTTTTGTCCATGTGATGTCCCTTTCTCTTTGATCGCCTAAGAGGACAAATAGCCTATTTAATTCCCGTAGGCTATAGTCAGAGCAAGGGAATTATTTAATTAATGTCAATTTGGGCGAAAATTAAACATTAAAGTGACATTAATTAATTAAATTAAATTAAAAGGAGTAAAAAAAGACTTTTGGGAGAAAATGGCTAAAAGCTTTATAAAGTCATTTTATATTATTTCAGGGGAGCGGAAAAGTCACTTGAGATTTATAAAAGAGAATGGGGGCGCATTCTCTCATTCATTCATGACTTATTTTGCAAAACGAATTTGAGGAGCTCTTGTGGCATTTGGTTCTTGGGACAACAAATCCTGGAGAAATATTGGGTTCAGTGGTGAGACTATCCACCTTAGATAATCGTGGAGGAAAGATCACTAAGACTTTTGCATTGTGGTCGAGATTTCATCATTTGATAGCTGATTTTTTGTTTTTTGAGGTTGATTTTGCTTGAGGAGGGTGAGTTGGGTTTGTGGTTGTATTGCTTGTATTAGTGACTGAGTTCTCATTTCGTGGTTGAGTTTTCTTGTATGAAGGTCGAGTTCTTTTGGGGAGGTCGAGTTATCCATGTGCAGGTTGTAACATTCCCGAGGTAATTGTATTTCATAGATTAGAAGCCAAATTTGAGGAGGAGGGTCGAGTTTGCTTAAGGGACATATATTTCTTCTACTTTGGTGAAATTTCTTGAGGTTAGGCAATGGTTATTGCAAGTTGGGACGAGTCTATCATCCAAGAGGGTCGAGTTGTGCTTGAAAGAGGTTGTGGGCTGTGTTGGGCAAAGTTTTTGTATTAAAGGGGGGTCAAAACCCACTTAGACAACAAATCATTAAATTTGACAACAGTTGTTACAACACCAATTTATGACATACTCACTCCACCCAGATACCCATCAAGCATTAATGTATCTCGAGATAAATCCATGAGTTATTGTTGATGTATTTGACATAAGTGGAGTATTAAATAAACATATCATGTGTGCCTTCATTATTGTTGTTTGATAAATATGTTGTCAAATTACTTGTCGTTGTTATGTGTGTGTGTGTCAGATGCTTCAAGAATATTGCAAAAATGTTTGATATAGTTCCTAGACCAATAAAATTATGAAAATACAACAACTACAAAGTGTTTGATGAAATGTCTACACTGCTAAACTGAGTAAAAATCCAAAAAAATATAGTGGGGATTTTACAGTGGTATCAAAGCCACAGTCCTACCAACATATGAGTGTTTATTGTTTTATGGGGCGAGAAGACATGGAATATATGACTTACAATAATAGAAGGCAACGAGGATCATAAAACATATTCCACTCATAAGTAGAAGAAAACATGGAGGACAAGGATGGACAACTTGAGTCTAGTACCATGGACATTCTAAATGATTTAGCAGGGGGGAAACAACAACTGGTACAAATCATGACTCAGTTGATCAATAATACTCAAGCAAACCAAAATCATGGGGGAAACAATGGTTCTGGGGGAATTAATGGACACAATGGGAACCAAAACCATTGGGGCAACAATGGTTTTGGGGGCATTAGTGGACACAATGGGAACCAAAACCATGGGGGAAACAATGGTTCAAGGGGTACTAATGGACACAATGGGAGCCATGCAAAAGGAAACAACAACAATATTCCCACACAAAACAACACTATGACCATCAATAGAGTGATCCCTAGACCTCTTTTACCTCAATTCTCGGGGGATCGACAAACAAGAAATCAAGGGCAACAAGGGCAGGGTGAAACCTTTAATGATTATTTGAGGGAGTACCAGATTCTTGGTGAGGATTTTCATGCAACCATGTCATTGCAGGACTAATGTACTATCAAATACATGAACAAACCAAGGGATTTCAACAGGGGTCAACAAAACATTGATCTCATGCGAAACGTTGGAAAGTTGTCCATTCCTTCCTTTGATGGTTCCAACAAGTACATCTCTATAACATGGGTACAAAAGTTGGTCACATACTTCCAACTCAACCCTATGACGGAGGCAAAAACAATTAAATTCGCTACCTTGCATTTAGATGCAAAGGCCGACGAGTGGTGGTACCATGGATTGGTCACTATGGGACATCCCAACATTACTTCCTACCTGGACTTCACATAGAAGTTGATGGAGCGATTTGAGAAAAAGGATCCGGGACTACATTTCAGAGAGTTGGAACAACTCATATAGGATGGGACACCGGATACCTACATTACAGAGTTCCAAAGTCTTGCGGTTACAGTGACAGATGTATTGGAACAAAGGCTAGTTATGTTGTTCACGGAAGGATTATCCAAGCCATTGCGTGGTTGGGTTAAATCCTTCAAACCAGAGTCTCTACAAGATGCCATCATCGGGACAAGGGAAATGGAGGATGTGGTCCCAAAGAACAAACCTTTCTCCAAGGACTTTCGTTCCCCGATAAAAAAAAAAAAAAAGAAAAAAAGACAAGAAACCATTTCAGAAAGAGTGGACCAAAAAAGAGAAGTTGGAAGAGGCAACCCACAATGAATTGAGAAGGAAGAAGCTTTGCTTCAGTTGCAAAGATCCATGGGAGCTGGGACACAGGTGCACGAGGAAGGAAAAGGTACACTATATAGAGGTTCACTCAGACAATGATGAGGAAGAGAAGGAAGCTACAGAGGGACAGGGCAACGAGCATGGAGACTTGACTGATGAGCAACCTTGTGTGGAGGCCAAGGGTGGGACTATCACCACTCTATTAGGAACCCCTAGATACTACACTTTCAGAGTCAGAGGAGTGCTACAGGGATAACATGTCACAACCTTGATTGATGGTGGGGCGACCGACAACTTCATTGTTGCAGTGTTGGTAGCCAAGAGATGCATTGCTATAGAGGACTTTGAGGGGTTCAATGTGGTCGTGGCTGATGGATTTAATATGAAATGCACACAAAAGAATTTGAGGTTGGATATGACGTTGGGAAACTATACCTTTGTTGATGTTTTACAACTTTGGGCAAGTCATTCTCCATAGAAGAAACATTGAAGTAAGCCTAGAAGAAAGATTGAAGGCCAAAAATAAGAAGTCGACCCAATGAATGTTATTTTGGAAGCCCAGATTTAGAAGTCAGCCCTACCATAAGGTAAAGTTGGCCCATAATTAGAACACATCAAATAGTATAAATACACCACTCCTGTGGCTCATTTGCACTTCATCCATCTCGCAAATTTAGTGGGCAGATTGAAATCGCAACAATAAGACTTTATTCTTGGGTTTATCTGTCTTATTGGCTCGTTATCTTCTCTGGGAAATTCACTCTCTCTCTTTTAGGGAGAAATTATTGTTAGTTGGGTGATACTTCTTTGTGTAAGCACAAGAGTCTCGCGCTAGGGGTTATTCTTCCGGTGTTCTTCAGATTAGCAAGGAATTTTTCTAGAGAAAAGTTGGCTAGGTTTTTCCCATGAAAGGGTTTTCCCAAGATAAATCTTGTGTCTCTTGTGCATGGTTATCTTTTCGTGATCTTGTTATTCCGTTGTATTATTTGGTTGATATTTTCAGTGTATAATTATTGTATGATAACAATGACATGACATCATAAGATCAATAATTATCAAGATTTGAAAAATAGACGTGAAAATCAACAACCTTGATTGACTAATTTTATGCGGTTGATTTGCCAGACACCAATATAGTCTTGGGTGTCCAATGGATTCAGTATTTAAGGGAATTTGTGATGACTTGCCAATCAATGGAGATGAGATTTAATGCAACAAATGGCAAGAAGATTGTTTTGAGGGGACTGTCAATTGGTGGCCCTAAGATTGTGTCAACCAAAAGGATGGAGGCTATCTTTGGGCATGGAGACATAACTTGTGCAACATACTGTTTGATCTCAACTCAAGAATCAAACAGGGGACTGACAACGTCATCCTATAGACATTCAATCCTTGTCGAGCAAACATAACCACGTTTTTTAGAGATACCACTAGGGAGACCACTTGACACAGGCTTTGAGCAGGCTATAGAGTTAGAGGAGGGAACCAAACTAGTAATAACCACTGTTTACAGACACCTAAAGAAATTTAAAGATGAAATAGAGAAGGCCATCAAGGAGTTGTTAGAGATGGGGCATATCAAACCCAATTCCAGTTCTTTCACTTCTTCATTTGTCTTGGTCAAGAAGGACGAAACCATGAGGATGTGCATCGACTACACGGCTCTGAATAAGAAGATGATGAAGAATAGGTATCTCATCCTCATGATCGATGACCTTTTGGAAGAGTTGCATGGAGTAGTGTATTTTTCGAAGATTGATCTTCGATCTAGATATCATTAGATCAAAGTTCGGGAGTAGGATGTCCATAAGACTGCTTTTAGGTGCCACTATGGGCATTATGAGTTTCTGGTCATGCCATTTGGATTGACCAATGCACCGACTACATTCCAGTCTTGCATGAATCACATTTTCAACAAACAACTGCAAAAATTCTTATTGGTGTTCTTCGATGATATTCTTATATATAGTAGGACACGAGAGTATCACTTGGAGCATCTAGATGAGATTTTAGGCATCATGAAGGAGCAGTCGTTGTATGTTAAGGAGTCAAAATGTGAGTTCGACATGACGAAGATATTATACTTGGGCCATGTGATCAGTGCATAGGGGGTACAAGTACACAAGGAGAAGATCCAGGCCATACTGGATTGGCCACTGCCTAAGAACCGTACAGAGTTGTGTGGATTCTTTGAGATATGCAACTACTGCTGGCGGTTTGTAAAGGGATTCTCATAGTTGAGTGCACCACTCACAGATCTCATGAAGAAAGGATCATTCAGGTGGATAGAGGAAGCACAAAATACATTCGACAAACTGAAGGTAGTGATGAGCACTTGCCCAGTTCTGACACTTCTTGATTTCACTCAACCCTTTGTGCTTGAGTGTTATGCTTCGAGTGAAGGAATTAGAGCAATTTTGATATAGCATAAACATTCGATAACATACGAGAGTAGGAAACTCATAGAGTCAGAGAGGGTCTATTCCATCTATGACAAGGAAATGCTTGCCATTATGCATGCTTTGGAGAAATTCATACAGTACTTGGTAGGTGGCAAATTTGTGGTTAACATTGGCCACAACAGTTTGAGGCACTTCTTAGAGAAGAAGGACTTAAACATGAGGCAACAAAAGTGGGTCATCAAATTGCAAGCATATGACTTTGATATTGAGTATGTGAAAGGCAAGAAAAATGTAGTTGTTGATGCCCTCTCCAAGAAGCCCAAGATATGTTCACTTGCATAAATTTCAGCTAACATAAAATCCCACCTCTTGGTGGAGTACTCCAAGAATAAATTTGCTTGTGAGTTGATGGATGACAACATACATGATGACATGTACAGGGTGGTGAATGGTATCATCTACTAAAAGGACAACATATGCTTACTCCCCGAGTCCACTCTGAAGAAGCATATTACGAGGGCTATGCATGATATGCCTTTGATAGGCGATCCTGGGTACTTTAAAACTTATAGGTAGATCATGGAGAGGTTCTCTTGGAAAGGCCTCAAAGATGATGTATCAAGACATGTGAGGGAGTGCATGACTTGTCAACAAAACAAGTTAGAGCATACTCGTCCTACAGGGTCATTACAACCATTGCCCATTTCAGAGCAGAAGTGGGAAAGCGTGTCCATGGACTTCATCATAGGCCTACCGAAGGTACATAGCAAAGATTGCATATATGTGGTGGTTGATTGATTGACCAAGTTCGCACATCGTGAACAAGTGGCTCGAGGGGTATTTACGTCACTTCATGTCCGGTTAGCAGAAGACATGGATTGAGTGGTTGCATTTGGGAGAACATTGATATAATACCACTTATCACATGCCCATTGGAATGACCCCATTCCGAGCATTATATGGCTATGATGCTCCTTCATTTGTTGATTTGCCATTTGGGGATAATAGGCCCCCCAAAGCCAAGGATTGGATTTAGGAGAGTCAAGACATCCTCAAGATTCTCAAGGGCAATTTTCAGATGGCACATCATCAACATAATACTTATGCAGATAGGCATGGGGTCGAGTGCACTTTTGAGGTGGGGGGCTTAATATCTTTTAGATTACAACCATACAAACAATCTTCATTGAAGAAAAGTGGTGGTGAAAAACTTAAACCACGCTTTTATGGTCCCTATAGGGTGGTTCGAAGAATGGGGGGAGTAGCTTATGAGTTGTTGTTTCCGGAAGGAAATAAGATCCACATTAATGTATTCCATGTTTTGTGCCCGAAGAATGCATCAGGACAACATGTCACTTCTTCAACAGAGTTATCCCCATTGGACGAGGAGGGACATTTGGTGTTGGTTCCCAAGGAGGTTCTGGAGGTGAGGGAGAGGAGATCGAGAAATAGGGTGATCTGATCGAGAAACATGGTGATTCGAGAGTACCTCATCAAGTGGAGAGATTTACTGGTGGAGGATGCCACATGGGAAGGTGATCAAGTTTTGCAACATCCCAATTTAATGTTGCTTGAGGACAAGCAATCTCGAGAAGGGAGGACTGTGATGTCCCTTTCCTCTTGATTGCTTAGGAGGACTTAATAGCCTATTTAATTCTCGTAGGCTATAGTCAGAGAAAGTGAATTATTTAATTAATGTCAATTTGGGTGAAAAAGAAACAATAAAGTGACATTAATTAATTAAATTAAATTAAAAGAGGTAAAAAGTGACTTTTGGGAGAAAATGACTATAAGCTTTATAAAGTTATTTTATATTATTTTGAGAGAGTGGAAAAGTTACTTGAGATTCATAAAAGAGAATGGGGGTGCATTCTCTCATTCATTCATGACTTATTTTGCAAAATGAATTTGAGGAGCTCTTGTGGCTTTTGGCTCTTGGGATGAAAAACCCTAAAGAAAGATTGGGTTAAGTGGTAAGACTATCCACCCTAGATGATTGTGGAGGAAATATCAGCCATACATCTTTATTGTGTTTCAATGTGGCTGAGATTTCATCATTTGGTAGCTAAGTTTTTATCTGTAGAGGTCGATTTTGCTTGAGGAGGGTGAGCTGGGTTTGTGGCTGCATTGCTTGTGTTGGTTACTGAATTCTCATTTCGTGGCTGAATTTGCTTGTATGAAGGCCGAGTGCTTTTGGGGAGGCCAAGTTATCCATGTGCAAGCCGTGACATTCTCGAGGCAGTTGTATTTCATAGAGTAGAAGGCAAATTTGAGGAAGAGGGTTGAGTTCTTGGTTGTGGGAGGCCAAGTTTGCTTAAAAGACCAAGATTTCTTCTTGCTGGGCGAAATTTCTTGAGGCTGGACAATGTTTATTGCTTGTTGGGCCAAGTCTATCATCCAAGAGGGCTGAGTTGTGCTTGAAAGAGGCCGTGGGTTATGTTGGTGCAAGTTTCTGTATTAAAGGGGGTCAAAATCCACTTGGACAACAAATCGTGTGGATTGGGAGGTTATACCGGGCAACATGTCGAAGGTTATAACAATTGTTACAACACCAATTTATAATCTACTTCCTCCAACTAGTTACACATTCAAGCATTAATGTATCTAAATCTAAATTAACGAGTTATTGCTGATGTATTTGACAGAAGTGGAGTATTGAATAAACATATCAGGTGTGCCTTTATTCCCATTGTTTGATAAATTTGTTGTCGATTTAGTTGTCGTTATTATATGTGTGTGTGTGTGTGCCAGATGCTTTAGGAATATTGCAAAAATGTTTGATATAGTTCCTAGACCAATAAACCTATGAAAATACAATAACTACAAAGTCTTTGACGAAATGTTTGCACTGTTAAACTGAGTAAAAATCCAAAAAAATTTAGTGGGGATTTTATAGTCCACCCTTGTGAATGACCAAGCTTGAATGTATTACTTAGGACTTTGAGGCATCCTCTTTATATGGGAGTCATTGCCTTAGCCGTTTCCTCAAGGTCAGGTGCCTTGCAACTCACTCCATGCCAAAGTGGAATTAACATGCCATTCATTCACCGACTCTCATTGTGTGCACTCGAAGGTGACTTGTGCTTGCCAACTTGCACTTGACAGTGCTTTCGTGCCCTTCAATGGCTCGTGCTGTTGTGCCCATGCGTTCAATGATCCTATGTCTAATGGTTGCATCTAATGGTTATGTGCAATGGTTGCAACTAATGGTTGTGTGCAATGGTTGCAACCCCAAGTAATGGAGTGCCCATCTCCTTGGGTCCACAAATTGCCCAAGGCACCCAAGTCTCTTTGCCAATTTGGGTGGGGTCACTTGTAGTAAATCCCAACTTTGCTTGCTTTAGTCAATCTCTTTTCCAAGCTGACCTTGGTGTGTCCAAATACTATGAGAGGCTGCTCGATTGTCTGGAGTGAGCCCCGTTGTAGTGTAAGGGCACGTAGTAAGTTTATGATGCACCCTTCCATCGTGCATCATAAACAACAAAGTGATTATGGGAGAGATATTAGAAGCCATTCAAAACCAAGGCCTTACACCTAACTTTTCTACATACACATTAAACAAATTACCATTTAGATTAAAAAAAAAAAACCATTTACCCAACTTAAAAAAAAAACCCAATATTTCTACATACACACATTAAGCAAATTAGCGTTTAGAAAACCATTTACCAAAAAAAATAACCCTTCAAACCCAATATTGGATGAATAGATAACCTTTTAACTTTTGAAATCGAATCCTTTGAATGCTGACTTTCCCTCCAATTCTCCAATCCCTTTTAACAACTCCGTTTCTGCATCGTTTACTACATCCCGATCCCAACAAGAAGAAATCATGTCCGCATACAGCTTATTTACCATCAAATTTATCAATGTCTGCCACACTGGAATGAGGACCAATGCCCCTTCATGACCACCACAGAAGAGGAGCTGCGAAACATGGAGGCGAAGAATGTGAAAGCCGATCATTCGATCTGGGGATTCGGTTTGGACAACGACCACACAGGCATTCAACAACAATGGAGGTCAGTTGAACCCTTACCCATATCTCCAATATATTTTTCTCAAGCGCTCAAATTCCCAAGTCCACGGATTCAATCCGTCGCGTAACACTTACAACTATTGTAATACAGACAAATGTTTGAGGAGATTTCCAATTATGCTGGGGATGATCCTCTGCTGCCGTGGCTCAGGTAAGTTATTCATTCATTCATTCCTGGTGGTTTCGGTGTCATGTCTTGTGGATCATCTATGGTTTGTGGTTATCGATGCTGCAAAGCTATCTCACTTCAATGGCATATCTTTGTGTTGAGATTTCGTTTCACATTAGCACTCCCCTGCTGTCATTTTGGATGTTATAATATGCAGTATCTCACTTCAATGGCATATCTCTGTGTTGATATTTCGTTTCACATTAGCACTCCCCTGCTGTCATTTTGGATGTTATAATTGAAACAAAGAGCACCAACATGTCCTGCAGGTGCGTCAAATGGGTCCGAGACACAGTCTCCCACGATGCCCAAAATATGTATATTAACAAGCTATTGGAGACCTGCACAACCACCTTTCAGAATGATGACAAGTACCGGAATGATATCAGATACTTAAAACTCTGGATCCTTTATGTAAGATCTCAATGGGATATCCATGATTTTTCTCTAGGTAGACAGCTCACAGAAAGCAAACGAGCAAATCATTGCAATGATTTGCACTCATTTTGTTTCTTTTGTGGAAACGTTACCAGGCAGATAGCTCCCAGGATATCGAGCAGGTTTACTCAACCATGGAGGAGAAGGGTATAGGTCGATGCCATTCTCTTTTCTACGAAGCATACGCCATATATCTGGAACTGCAAAGCAAATTAATCCAAGCCAATGCAGTATACCTGTTGGGCCTGTCCAGGTACACTCTCTCACTTCCATTTATTTATGTTTTAAGGTTAGTATGCAAGATAGAGGGTTAAAGGAACAAGCTTAATATATAAGAACTGAACCAATTGAGGTCAAACGCAGATCTCTTGTGATAATATTTTGCAAATTCATTGTCGCAGACAGGCACAACCTCTCTCAAGGTTGAAGAATATGCACTCACACTTCCTTGATCGCATGAAAGAACTTGTGACTATCACTGCACGGGAGGTATCTTTTGCATCATCAATTGCAACCCGCTATATTGAAATTGCACAAAATACTAAAAGCATAATCCATTTCTGTTTTTTAGGGCATTGAGGCCTTGTTTATCCTAATGATTATATATAGCTGCAATGAATATATGAGGTCTGTAACTCGATTAGAATGATAAAAACCAAGTGAGGTGCAGCTGATAGCTTTTTCCCCAACCTCTTCTTATCCACAGTTAATATGGCCAATGGGACAATTGAAAATCACCATTTGGAGTTTTAGAGAGACAAAGTGCCCAATGCATCTTTGATCAATGTTAATTACAGTTAAATGTTAACCTAACTTATCGTTTAACATGATAATTTTGGTCTGCACTCGAATGTTTTAGAATGCTAACTCTACACGCAAAGAAAGTGTCAGCAGTATAAGCCAACTGCCTCTTGAAACAAATTGACAGTGAGTTTAAATGGAAAACCCTCAAGAAATGTTTGATTGTAATTGCAGAAGAACCTAGTTACCTAAATGTAGCAAGTGGGTTCTATGGTGAATTCACCAAAACTACCGTGATTTGAAACTTGGTGCTGAACTGTTTGTCCAAATCCTCTTTGTCAAAAAAATGTCAGAATCAAATCTTCAATTTATGTGTTTTCTTGCATAAGCTATGCTGTGAGGGAATGCCTCCCCCTCAAGCGCTTTGCTCTTGAAGCGTGCTCCTAGAGCACGCTTCCTAAACACTCCCTTTTGGGAGCGTGCTCTTTCAAAAAATATGCTCCTTGCTCAAATAGGGATTGTTCAGGGAGTGCTCAAGGAGCATCCCTCCCCGAGCACTCCTAGAATGCTCTCGAGATGCTCCTGGGAGCTTAAAAAACACTCCACAAATGCTCCCTGAGAAATCCCATGCATGAGGGCGAAATTGACCTTTTTCTTTGCTTGTGGGAACTGAGACAAGATTCCAAAAGGTTGGTTTAAGCATGGCTAGCATTCCTTGGTGGATTAAAACACTCCTCACTCCATTTGCTCTCATTCTATTTATCATCTCACTCATTTCTCTCCTCTTTGCTAGGGTTTTGAGTGGGCTGTTTGCTAGTTGTTGAGGAGTAGATTTGTGAGAGCTTGGAAGGGATATTGAACGCTGCCATGGTTACATTCAACCACCTTTGGAGAGTTGAAGAGGTAGGCTCTAAATCTCACTCTTGTTTGTTTTTAAATTTTTTTCTATGTGTTATAAACTAATATATTTACTATATCGAATGCTTGATTGTTCTCTTCTTGAACTCTTTCCCATTTCTCCTTCTCCATCATTCTATTGCAGGCAGCAAGTTATTCTCAAGATTCAACAAGCATGATGGGTATGTCAATGTGGTTTATCCTTTTGGTTCCATTTTTGATTATGATGGTGGTGTTGGGAAGCTGAAATACTAGTGATGATGAGGAAGAACTAGAAGCAGGCAACACATACCATGTAGAGGAGGAAGAAATGGAAGGGGATGATGATCATGAAACTGACAGTGATGATGGACAGAAACACAAAGAGATTTCAACACCCTCGTGGAAGTATGTGACAAAGCTTTGGGGAGGGAAAGCGGGTGGAACCACAAAATTTATATGCTCCCATTGTCATAAAATTTACACAGGTTCATACACCCATGTGAGAAAGCATCTCTGTGGGATTACGCCATGGGATGAAGCTAAGACTATAGGAGTCAAAACTTGTGACCATGTGTGAGTGAAAGATAAAAACAAATACAAGAAGGAAGAGAAGGCCGCACAAAACAAATCCAATAAATCAAGGGTCGAATCCGAGACCTCAAGCACACCCAAAATGTTTGGTGGTTGATTCCCATGCCCTCATGCTAGTGGATTCTTGCTTGTACCTTTAGGGCGTAGAGCAATATCATATTTTCGTGACTAAGGTTGTAGGGATGCAATGTTTTTAGGTTTATCTATGCATGTGGCATACCGTTCATTGGTTTGCACTCACCTTGTTGGCATGGAATGGTACAAGCCATCAACGGTAACCCTAAAGGATACAAAAGCCTCGGGTATGACAAAGCCAAAACCATGGGAGTTGATAGGGAAAGAGCCAAAATCCATAGTGCTCTGGGACAATTTACAAATGATTGGACCTGGGGACCGGGGTATCCATTGCATTTAATGGTTGGACAAATGTTAAAGGTAGGCCATTGATAAATATTCTTGGTGTGTTTGCTAGTGGTGCAATCTTCCTTTCAACCCATGACTACTTAGTTTGTTACAAGATTGGTATTAATATTGCAAAACCCTTAATTAAAACCATACAAGAGATTGGGCTATGCAATGTCTTTCAAGTCATCATCGATAATGTTGCTAATTGTAAGGCAACAAAAGCAATCATTGAGGATATGTACCCTAACATATTTTGGCTAGGGTGTTTAAACTTTGGTTCACACATTGAACCTCTTGATGCATGATACTGCTAAGATGAAAGACCATGATTATAAATGGATTGGTGCATTGTACAAGAGAGGGAAGAAAATGATAAAATTTATTACCAATCATAGCATGGGTCACCACATTTTCTGCAATCACTCGAGCTACTAAAGATTGCAAAGACCATATTTGCTAGCTATTACCTCACTTTTAGGTGCCTTTTGAAGGTAAGAGAGGCATTGGTTAGTATGGTCTCAAGTGACTCATGGTAGGATTTGAAAGATAGGGTTGCATCTACGTCTGATAGAGATGAATTTGTTGAGGTGGAGGACACCATTCTTGATGGTTAGTTTTGGGCATAGGTTAGGTATGTTTTGTAGTTCACCAAGCCCATTTATAGTATGATTTAGTTTGCAGATATAGATCAATTGGTGATTGGGGAGGTGTATGAGCAGATGGATAGATCAAAGACATTGTTGAGCCTAGAGATGTGATCTTGTATGATCGTATTCATAAACATGTGGTCAAAAGGTGGGATAATTTGAATGTTCCACTCCACGTCTTAACATATGTCCTTACACCCAAATATTATTCTCCATATTGGTTGGCCCAACCAACACTTGGGGTAGGGGTTGGTAGAGAACTACACAGATCTAGAGGTACAAAATGGGTATATGCTTGCTTTAGACAAGTTGGTCCTTGATGAAGAAGAGTGTGCTCAAGTACGGAGCCACTCGAGCAAGTATATCAATGAACATGGAGTCTTTCTACCCTGCATGCAACTAAAAATCGAGATAGGTTGAACCTTATCGAATGGTGGAACATGTATGGCTCCTCTATCACACATTTGCAAAAATTAGTGGTGAGGGTGCTTTCATAGGTTGTTAACACTTCTCTTGTAGAGAGGTGTTGGAGCACTTACAACTACATCCACAACATTAAGAGAAACAACGTGGATATAGATCGGGCAGAAAGCTTGGTTTCTGTACACTACAATTTGAGGTTGTTGTTCCATTATTGTGAGGTGACAAAAAATGATAGAACATATGTGACTTGGGATGACAATCTAGAGGAGACTAATTTGGAGGATGGAGCCATAATTTTAGAGTGCTTGGAGGTTGAGCTTTTGGCTGATCATGATGGTGATCATATTCATGGAGTAGAGATGCCACCCCCATCCACTAGGAGATTTCCAGATGTAAGGGCTTTGCCTTTAGCTTCACAACGTCTAGTGTTGCACGGGGGCCATGTAGCTGCTGGTTGTGTTCCACGAAACTCCTACTCCTCCTCTTGCTCATAGATCCGGGGAAAAGATACTAGAAGTTTCTTGTGGCAAAAAGAAAGCTTTGTAGATACTAGATCTATTTGTCTTTTTCCTGTTTAGAAGTAGTCTCTAGAACTTAGTACTTTGTCTTTATTATGGCTTATCATTATATGACAGTTTAAGTTTGAACTTTGAACTTTGAACCTACCTTTGAACTATTGACTGCATCTTGCAACTCTTTAGTAATGAACATGATGCTCTATTTCATTTCACGATTGATGTTATCTATTACAATTTGTTGATGACATATTTTATATGTTGAAACTTCAAGGTTGATGATTGATCATTATAACTACTAGATGATTGATGTTATATGTGTACTGAATGCTTGATGCTTTAATGATCATCCTTAATCTAGTAGTTAAATCTATGTTTTCATGTTTTTTGCAGCTAATTCAACATTCTGTATGTTTTTTTGAATATATATGTATCAAAATATATTAAAATATGTATTATATAAAAAGGCTCTCGAAACACTCTGCTTCTGGAAGCTTTTTGAAAATTGTGCTTTCCACTCCTGCTCCCGGCTCCCAACAGCCTTGTGCATAAGATTGAACTTGTTTTGAGACTTGTGATGTTGGAAGCAAATCTTCAAACTGTGCTGTTTGGCTTAACATTGAACTTGTTTTGAGCAAACTTATCAGAACTGAAATCAGAGCAGAATCTGTTTGCCCCAAAATTATGAAATGGACTAGAACTGACCCAAAAACTGGTAGAAAAACCGATCAAATAGAAATAAATAATATATTTAAATTTCAATAAAAATAATGTTCATGTACATCAATGTAAATACAATATGCCTGAGAAGCATGGTTTGATAAAAAATAATTAAGCAATTTTTGAGCTTTTCCTTGCCTGGTATTATGGGGTCTCTGGCTGGCAAGAAACTCTATCATATTTAAGGACAGGCTCATTCTATATTTTCAAGTTTATGCCCAGATCTCAGCTTTGGCTCAGAGCTGTATCTCAAAAGTCTCAGATTCCCCACAGAGGCAGATTCCAGTGCTGCAGATTGATAAGTAGTATTATTGGGGATTTTTTAATGGTGCATATCAAATGGATCAGAACTTTCAGTGCTGGTGTTCTTTATTTTTCAGAGGGAGACTATATAAAATTTAAAGCAGGGCTTGGAGCTGGATAGAATAACTCAGCTGAACTTTTGGCTTTAAAATTGTTGTTAAAGTGTGCCCTAGACAAAAATATCACAAGATTTCAGGTTTTTTGGGACTCAGCCCTGGTTATAAACTGGACAAAAGGAACTTCTCTTCACAATGTTATGTTAAGATCTCCGGGGGAGAATTTGAAAGTAGTCAGTTGACATTTTGAGCATATCACTTTTTCCCATGTTTTCAGAGAGCTGAATACTGTTGCCGATTCTCTATCTAAAGAAGGTCAAAGACTGGAAGAAGGAAAAATGATATCAAGCGAGTTCCAGGAGGGAGGCTCAATTGACTCCGAACAGCACATATAATCTGGATCTTCTCTTTTCTGTTTAGATCTTTTTTGGGATATTTTGTCATTAGATCAGTGATTAGGATATTTTGCCTTATTATCCTGAAGAAACTCTGTTTATGTAATATGCTGCAGTCTGGTTTGCCAGGATGATGGGCTGCTATATTTTTTGTGTGATCCCAATGGGACATTATCAGCAGCAAATAAGGAAATCGATATCTGAAAGTGCTTTTTTTACCTGAACAATGTCATTTGGATTCTGTCTATGAATATAAATTAGGTTTTTTTCCCTGTGGAAAAAAATACATTATACAAAGTTCGCTTATTTATATTGCATGTAAGTTCAAATAGCAAAATTACATCAAGCTATACATCTGAGATACATATCATTAAAGTTCTAAAAGGAAATACATAAATATTAAGGGTCAAAATGGCATGTAAAGTCCAAAAATCATTAAAGAAAGTCTAATCTGTGAATTCTACAGCTCCAACTCTTCAAATGCTCACAAATTCATGATGAGAGGTGTGTGAGGCAAAGAGGGGTCTTTAAACAATTTACTTTTAGGGTGTAGGAGCCTCTAGAAGTTCTGTATTTTTTTGGGGGGGGTTGGAGGTGTGGGGCTTGTTATCCCTCACTTTTAGGGATAACTAAGAGATCATGTCTCGAGGTCCACAGGTCCTAGACATGGAATACCAAGAGCATGATTGACTTTAGCATGGCCTTGGAGGGCCCACCTTTTCTTTCTTCCAGCACCTTTATCTTGTTAGCAACAACAACATCCATCACCATCGGCTTGGTCTTGTGTCAGAGATGGTTCTTGCTCCATGAGGTAATTAGTTCGGGTATCATGGTATGTGTCACTTTGATCATCAAAACCCTTGAATATGTGCATTTGATTCCTTTTGTTTCTAGCAAATGCATGGATCTTACACTTGCCCACTTGACCATGTCTGGGGGGATTGATAGGATGCCCCAATAACCCTGTGTCCTTAGGTTTTGGTTTGCCACTGGGGGGGATTTTTGAAAAGCCATCGTCCGCTCCCTTCACAGCTCCACTTTTTCATCTTGCTTCCGACTCACCTATCCCATTCCACTTGTCCGGGCACTGGGTTGACGCTTTTTTCAGGATTGCACCTTATCTCGTGGGAAGAAGGGGCTAAAGGCCTAGAAGGTAAAAGCAAGCTGGTAAAAGATAAAAGCCTAAAAATAAAACCTCGAGATGCTTCGCCCAGGG
>JZKD02S0081643.1:0-11708 GCA_000966675.3 Picea glauca
CTCATTACATAGGTTGTTGGCGGTGATCAACCAAAGGTTGATTGTACCATAATGTTTACTATGTCATGTACTAATCACAATAATTATATGTATAATCAATAGTACTAAATTGGATGTTTCATTAATAGTAAATCGTATTTTTTATGTCCATGTAATATAAACAATGTAAATAAATGGTTTTCTTTTATTATAGATATGGTGTTAAGCCCTAGATATGTACTTATATTGTTATATTAGTGTTGTTTGTATCGATCATATAGGCCCTTGATGGTCGGCTAGCCCCTTTAATTATAATTGTACCCTTTATATCCTATATATACCAAGGAGACCTAGTTTTAGAGAACATCTCATCTTGTGCATTCATTATATCGTAAAAGGAGGTTTCCCCATTGAAGAGGTTTCTCCTTCATTCTCCTATCTCATTCTCAAGGTGTGGAATTACTTCTATTACTATTTTTATGCTATTTTGGTGTTTGGTGCATAACATTTGGTTTCAGAGCATACAATCCTTGGCTCCATCAAATGAGTCATGTTAGTATCTTTGTTATAAATTTTTTGGGAGGAAGTTTTAGATAGAAAAAAAAAATTGGGAGCATATCGAGACATAACAAAGTACCTGTCATAAAAAATAAAAAATAGATTCTAGTTCTCTATACTTTCAGAAATACAAGCTATGGAAATTAGGGTTTTTTACTAGTCTTCAAACTAGTATCAAATGGGTGGTCTTGGTAAAAGAGTCATATCTAAAGCTAGAAAATTCCAAATTGACTGCCATGAGTTCCATTGGAAAGAAGACAAATAACAGTATTTCAAGTTCACATTTCATAAGTATATCTAAAAAATTGGATATGTGGTGGGCCATATAAGTTCTCTCTTCTAAAAGGGACAAAAAAAAAGGTTTTGGGGAAGTTACCATAACTTTCTCTTGGAACATTGGAATTTGGTCAAACCTATGGCATTACAGAGAATACATATCAAGTTACTACAAACCAAAATTTTAAACTTAAAGTGGCTAAAAATTTAGAAATACTTTAGGAGAAAGGTCGGGCAACAAGATAGCCTACAAACTGGGGTTTTTAAAAGTATGTTAACTTGAAATTAGCATAACTTTTGATTGGAAGCTTTTTTTGGTGATTCAAAATTTGTGATAAAGAGAAAAAAGAGTATTATTGTTTTCTCACATGGGAAAGGGTTCTATAAAAAAAATCTATTGTTGCTAAACCTTTAGAGAAATCATACATGATGTTTGAAGAAATTAAATAATTAGGGTACCAAGTATCCCAATTGAGGAACCAATTTAATGATATTGGTGATAACATGTTGAAAAAGGTTGATTTGGCACATTTTCAAGAAATCCTTAAAAGGTAAATTGAAGATAAAATGGATCAAAAGATGGAAAAGTTGCAAAATTCCATGGAATCCATGCTCTTATATACCCTTGATGAGAAGTTCCATAAAATTGATATTGTAATGCAAGGAAATCATGAAAATAGGGAGAACAAAATTGTTGAACCCTGGTTGCATATGGGGAAGATTTTAACACATTTGGAGAACATGAAGATTGAGTCCCAAATCATGATCATTCATCACTCCAAGATCTGCATCATTGGGGGTTCAACTCGAGACCAAGGAACTACTTAATTCCCAAGATCGATATGAGGAAATTAGATGGTAAAGGTCCTATAACATGGATATTCCAAATGGATAAATTATTTTATATACTCCAAGTGCTAGCTTTACAAAAGGTAACTCTTGCATCCTTGTATTTATAACCTAATCAATTTGTCTGGTACCAATGGATTTATGAACAAGAAAAGGATTATATTGCCTTCTAGTCGATTTTTATGGAAGAATGGATAGCACATTATGGGGACAATAAGAGCAACACATTATTTAGTCAATTGATAAATATATGGTAAATAGGGCCAATTACATAGCACATTAAACACTTTTAAAAGCTTAGTGTCAGAGTAAATAAAATTCCATGGGATAATTTGTTATATATCTTTATGGGCACTTTAAAGGAGAGCATTCAACATGAGGTGTGTCTCTTGGAACCTAAAACCCTAGAACTTGTTTTTAGTGTGGCAAGGAAAGTTTAAAGTAAATATATGGATACTAAAAGGGTGGACACTAACAACTATAGAGAACATCATGTTCCCTCTCCTAACCTCACTCAACCTACAAGGTTGACACCTCAGCAAATGGATGAAATAAAAGAAAAAGGACTATGTTTCAATTGTGATAGAAAATATAGTAAGGGGAATAAGTGTGATGAGAGGAAATTATTCTACATAGATTGTGAAGAGGAAGAAGATCAAGAAATGGAATAATCACAAGATCTAGAACTAGAAGAGACTACTCCAACCATATATTGTCATGCATTGGTTGATATCAGCACTCCTCAAACTCTCAGCAAAGAAGGATATATCAAAAAGAAAAGGTAATAGTGTTGATTGATTTTGATAGTACCCATAACTTTATTAATTACAAATTATCCAAACTTCTCAATTTCTTTATATATCAAACACCATAGTTTCAAATAATGATTGCATATGGAGGCACCATAAATTGATCAGGGAAGTTCCATAGTATTATTCTCACTATGGGAGAGTATTTATTGGATAATCCAATCATTTTCAATCCAAATGGGTGGTGTTGATGTTGTATTAGGGATATAATGGTAATAATCATTACAAACAATGGATCTTAATTTTCAAGAAATTTTCATGTTATTTTCCTCAAAAGGCAAGGAAATCAAACTATAAGGTATCCAAGGGAAACCCTCTAAAGTGATAAGCTCTAACTGTTACAGGAAAATCCCCCTACGGACAAGTGGATTCCCTCTTGAAACCTAAATATTTAAGATCAAGACAAAAAGGTGCTAACTTTGGTCATTGGCATCCTTTTAAACCTAGCTAAGCTAATCTATAGAGAAGAGGAAGAAGATGTACCTTTTTATAATGTTTGTCCTTTCCTAGTCCAAGTTGAGCTCTGATCCCCAAGCTCTTCAATAAGTCCTGCAATCCAATCAAATACAAATCATGCTTCCTATTCTGCTATGATTGGTTTGAAACTAGATCTATCCATTAAAGACAAGTTCATGTAGGTATACACAACCTTGAAAGAAACAAACCAAGCACATGTATTAATGAGAACTCGATAGCAATACTTACAAACCTTTGATGAAACTGCAACAACCTCTTCCATCTCTCCTTGTCCAAACCCTTGCTCAAATGATCCACAAACAAAATGACTATGCTTCACTGATTATCTCCCTTATGAGATGATAATTTTGATGCCTCCAATGTCATCCTTTCTTATGAGATCATAAGTTAGGTATTTCTCAATTTCTTCATTCTTTCACCATGAGGAGGCCTCCTTATATAGGCTTGGAGAGCCCTAACCACCTTAGAGATTATTGGGATAGGTTGAGGATATTTCTCCATCAGTTGTGGATCTTCCCTAAGATCTTGCCTTGACCTTAGATTCAAATCCAACTGATTTCAGAGATAACGGGGATCTTCCACTGATTTTTCTCAACAACATAGAACTCCCCCAAAATGGTGCACAGAGAGCTACAATGCTCCCCCAAAGGAGGTAAAGGAGCGCTAGCACTCCCTTCTAGTGGATAGGGGAGTGTTGCCCAAAATTTCCTCAAAAAAACCATCACTCCCCCAGAAGGGTGCACAGAGTGCTACAACACTCCCCTAAAGAAGGTCAGGGAGCACTAGCACTCCCTGTCAGTGGGTGGGGGAACATTTCTCTTCAAAATTCATTTTTAAACTGTTTTCTCAAGGCAAAAGGCTTTGTACTCTTCATCATATGACATGTCCTTCTTTAACCAGTCTCTAAGGGTGTCTTCAAGTGTTCTTTGTGATGTCGTTCGAGACATAACATAGGCAAGATGATTTAATGATGTATGTGACACTTGCGACACTTGTGGCCAGAATGCGACACTTGTAATGACGACAATAGGCCATCATTGAAGTGAGTAATTTTGATGTGTAACAGATTTCCCCCAAAAGAGCGAAGTTAGAAGCTGAAAACTAATTACTGAAGTACTTTGTAGACTTTTTCGAGCAAGGGTATGGACTCAGAGAACCTGGTAGAAGCTACACACAACCATCAAACAAATATTATGATATGTTTCAAACCAAAGGCAGGCATACCAATGCTTGAGTGATAAATACTTTCAAGGTATGGCCGCCATAAGATACATTGCAGATCCATAATTATATTAACAAAGAGTATAGCCACCAAAGATACAATGTGGATCTATACTTCCATGACATGAACTGATCGTAGCCACAAAAAATACACAGTGGATCTACGAGATGACAAGACATAGCCACTGACCAATACAAAGTGGATCTATGTGACAGTATATGTGTCAATATTCAAGAGAAACTTCGTCGCAACCTGGGTAAAGTACATATCAGAGTGATTACTCAACCCAGGGTCTTCTTATCGATCATGATGTAGTATGAATCTAACCATGTGAATATATGTCTTGATGTCGAACATGGCAGAAACCACTTGATTATCGGTTAATGAGTTAAACCGTTAACAAGTGTGAGGGAAATCACCATTGATGTCAATGATTCCCAAGGTACCCTAGTACATTCCTGTGAATGTGAATAGATGAGTTGAAGTCGAACATCCGTGGAATCATCCGATCAGAGGCCAATGATGTAAATTGACTGTCGAAAGTGAGGAGGCATGTCATTGAGGCATGCAGGTCCCAAGGTACTAACTGGTTTCTAAGTCTAATTCCCAGATAATGTGCTAAAGTCAACAGGAACAGACTCGTCGAAGGAGGGCCTTGATGTATCCCCCATCAACGAAATGAAACTGACACAAAGATGTAAATTGGTGGATCAAATGAACATGGACTAACAGGAGTATTGAAACAAGAAATTTGGGATGGTTGACTCTCGAGGAAGATACTTCCCCTGAACATTGAGGCACAATAGTAGAAACACGACATGGACCAAAACATGATAATGTAGTGGATACTGTGACTTTCCTCGGGTGACCCAAAGGAGTAAAGGAACTCAAAGGATTGGTTCAATGCAGAGGTTCAGTGGATGAAAATGTATGCAAAGACAAAGTGTCGTGTTCAAGGGCGACCATAAGAGTGACCTGTGATGTTTTCAAAAACTGCTTGGCTTGTTTCCTTCAAATTTTTCCCCCATCCAGATAGACGAGTACATCTTTTTAATTTAACAAGCTCGAGGAGAGTAACACATGATCGATATAACTCACCTTTGATAATTCCCTCTTCCTTTGTTTAACAAACTGGAAGAATTAAGGGTTTGGTCCCATATGGGCCCTTCAATGTATGATTTTTAATGAGTCCAGAGAAGGTAAACTCGGTGATTTTTCATGTTTAGAGATTTTGAAAAGAACTTAAAGACGACTTCACGATTGTCCTTTTTCATAATGTTAGTCTCGGAGGCCGAAAAAGAGACAAATTATCACTCAAAAGACGCCCTTTAAAACCTTTTAATGAGCGGGAAAGGAAGAAAGATCACTCGGCAATCTTTTCATGTTTAGAGAGTCTAAAAAGAGCTCAAAGACGACTCCAGGGGGTTCCTTTTTCATAAAACCTTTACGAGTCCGAAAAAGTGATAAAATTATACTCGGTTACATCCTCATGTATTTATGAGCACGAGAAAAAACAAAGACTAAGCTCGGTAACTCATTCTCATGTATTTACGAGCACGAGAAAGAACAAAGACTAAGCTCAGTATTGGTTTCATTTTTACACAAGCTTGAAACAAAATTAAACTATGCTTGTAAATTCCCAACGTAACTTCCAAAGGTTAGGGATACCCATGTATGGTTGGTACTCTACCCCCAACTTGAAAAGCTAGTGGCATAACTCCAGAATGATAATCAAAGGTTGGAGACATGCCCCCCAAGCTTCAATTCATTCATCGACTTTGAGGTTGTCACCAACTTTTGTACTAGATGGAGAAAAAGGATACAAGTGGATGAAATGAAGATTCAAAAATGAGACCTAACGAAAGAATCGACTCGACATCTATGAGATCTAGCGAGAGACTCGACCTAAAGGGAGAGGTGACTGTTTCATTTTTTAATGATCTTGACATAGGAAAAGAAATATGCTCAAGGCTCCAAGTTCAATCCCCAGATTTTTGTTTCATTTTTTAACGAGCTTGCTACAGAGAGAAAAACTATGCTCGTATCCTCTGTTTCATTTTTTAACGAGGTTGCTACAGAGACGCAAAAACTATCCTCACAACTAGTTTCATTTTTTAATGAGCTTAAAATCATAAAACCATGCTCAAGACCTATGTTTCATTTTTTAATGATCTTGCCATAGAGAAGCGAAACTATGCTCGTAACTTCTTCTTGATCATGGCTTCCAAGAGGATGATTCTCTGGAATGAATACATGTCAAGGGACAAAAATCGGTCATGTCTTCCAAGAGATCTTCACTGGAAGGAAGGAAAACACTCTGGAAGGAACACATGTCGAGGTCTGTGATAGGGGTAAAGAGATAAGGCTCCAAAAGTCCTATCGAAGAGATCACCATGTCAACTACCAGATCTAAGTCACCGGAAGTTGAATTCGTGGGAGACAACGCCACATAATTGACTTGTGGCAGGGGCGATACCGTATGCATATAAGAACCATTTAGGGAGGTCATTGGGTTGATGGTCAAGTCAGGGCCAACAAAATACAAGACAAGGACTAAGATTTTAACTTAAGTCTGACAAGATAATTCCACCCATATCTCTGACCACATCCAGGAGTGGTGAAGGAAACACCAAATGATTAAGGTCCAAATCACTAGCGATTTTTTTGTAGACTATTTTATGAAATCTCCATTGCCTTATATTGATAAAGATGTTTATTTTTCATTGGTTATGATTGAATATGAGGCCATATTTAAATCCCAACATTTGGATTTAGTATATTCTCAATATAGATTTATCTAGTACAATATTTATCCAAATGCACCAAGGGCATAAACCAATCCAACCAAATTTAAAATTGGGCTACATGTCGATGGTGTGATCAGTTCATTGGAAAATGTCATAGCTAACCTTGTTTCGAACCACATGAGGTATATGTCCTTGTATTCTAATTCACCTGTGATTGTACAAGGTACTCCTAATACCTTTAGTCCCACCTAATTCTCTGATTTCCTTAATACTCAGGAATCTAACCTAAAGGAAAACCATCAACCCAGAGGAAAGAAGAAAGGAAAAAACAAGAAAGGGGCGAGCAAAAATAATGCTAACAATAACAATGTTGGGGAGGGTAAGAAGGAGAAGAAGAAAGTGATGTTTTGATGCAAAATTTGTACCTACAACCATATGACTCATCATTTCCCCAATATAGAGGAATCCCAACGATATCTAGCACAATGGGATGCTCACCAACAACCCTTTGTTTTAACAAACCCTTTTCCTCCACAAGCCCAATAAATGGTTGTTGGAGTTTCGAATAAATATTTACCTCTGCAAGGGGGAAACTAGGGTTCCCCTTAAGAAAGGGGAAACTTGTAAAACATATATATGTGTGAAATTGGGATCATAAGTATGATGTCCCTAAGGCTAGATCTAAAGGTAAAGAAGTATCTATGTCTGAGTTACCAAATCCTCTCCACATAGAGAAATTGTCAGTTGATGTGATGACATGCCTTTTGAAAGGTGTGTTAACAAGGTAAATGCATAACTAGAATGCTTGGGTCACTTAGACTATTAGTATTGTGGAATATTTGGCCTAGGATCTATGCGCTATGTCTACCTTGGAGGTTCTCTAGAGCTACCCTACATAGAGAAAAGCATTGTTATTGGCTATTAGTGCTTTTGATTCCACAGATTCTCAACTTCTAAATTTCCCCAAATAATTTGAAGCCATGACTTTCCCACCATGTCTCTTTCCAAATTCAAGTTTCATCATGTGGAAAAAATATCGTTAGTAAAATGGTAGAAAAAGGAGCTTACATGTGTGTGATGTCCTTGTCATGTCGACGATCCCTTGGCTGCCCTGACATAGTCCCTTCACTGACTATGTTGAAATCTTTTGGCAGTCACTCATTTAGACCTCATCAGATCATCCCATCATCCCATGTTCAACTAGGGGGTGAGACCATGTCTATAGAGGTAGAGGTCATTGGTTCTCCTTTGGATTACAACCACCTCTTAGGTCATAGTTGGAATTTCACTATGAAAGATATGATTTGTTCATTTTTCCATGTTATTTGTTTCCCTCACCAAGTAAAGATTGTCATGATAGACTAGTAGTCATGTTGTAGACCTGATATAACTACTTCATTGAGACCTGGTGTCACGATGGTAAATAATTCCATGAGGACTTGTGAGAATGTGGGTGTTGGGATGCACCCTTCCTTGATGGGAACATTTAACCTCCCTCTAACCATATCATATATTGACTCCTCTCCTATGTATGTGATCTCATCAATCGCTATAGATTCCATTGATATAGAATGTTCTTTTAAATTTTCATATTTTAAATACCCATGGATAGTACCAGATCCTTCTATTTCAGAAGAGGAATACTGATATACGGTAATTTCCATGCAATTTCCACAACAGAGATTGTTTATCAAGTGATCTAGACATAAATAGTTAATGCTAATGAGAACCTTCATCATTATATGGAATATGATCAGTTCACTTCACCCATATAGTCCATCAACCCTCATAATTCAAATGATTTCTTGGATTTTGAATTGCCTTCAGATAAAGCTATCCTCGAAGCCATGAATATGGATGATAGATCATGGGAAAATATGCATCATCGTTCATTCTTTCTTCCTGAACTGGATACTTTAGAGATTGACATGAAAAGCGTTGTTGGTCATACTCCATGTAGTTAAGAAATGGCACCCTTATCTAATATGAAGACACTTCAAGGTAAAAATAGATCATGATAGTATAAATTACTTCTTAGAACAATGATTATCTTTAGAAGAGAAACAAAAACGGCTTGCAAAGATGTTAGGTTGTGACTTTTAAATTATCTACAAAAAAAATTGTGGTGGCAGATGTGCTTTCAAGGAAAGAAGAATACATAGAGGCTTACTTTGTGTTATTTCCATTCCACAATCCTAATTAGGTGGAAGAAGCAAGGATAGAATGGAAGAAAGATCAGAAGGTATGCAAGATCATTCAACAAATACAAGTGGAACTTAGTGCATTAGATAATTTTTTGTGGAAGAATGATATCAGGGTCACCTATATTTATGAAATAATTCTCGACTCAAACAAAAGGTCCTTTTGGAATTGCACACTTCTCCTATAGTAGTGCATTCAGGGTTCCTAAAAACTTACCACGGGATCAACAAGGATGTTTTATGGCACAGTCTTAAAAATGATGTTAAAAATTCTATGGTTGAATGTTTGGTTTTCCAATAGAATAAGGGAGAGACAATCAAGACCCTAGGTATCCTAAAACTATTATCCATAACAAGCCAACATTGGGAAGAGGTCTCAATCGATTTTATTACAAGTCGACCAAAGTCTAAAGAAGATCATTTCATCATGGTAGTGGTGGATCAGCTCAAAAAGTATGCCCAATTTTTCTCTCTTTCTCATCCTTTCAAAGCAAGTACAATATATATAGTATTTATGGAAATAGTTTAGAAGCTACATGGAATCCCCAAGATTATTGTCTCTTATATATACCAAGGAGACCTAGTTTTAGAGACCAACTCATCTTGTGCATATGTTATATTGTAAAAAGATATTTCCCCCTAGAATAGGCTTCTCATTCATTCTATTCTATTTCATTCTAAAGATGTGGAATTACTTTTCTTTCTATTTTTATATGTTTTTTAGATGTTTCAAAGATAGCATGTATTTTTTTCTAGTTGACTTCTTCCACCAAATAAATTTTTTGCATTCTCAACAACAACACCCATTGGAGAATAAGAGCATCGAGAAGATGATGAAAACATCATAATTATGGACATGATGAAACAAAAAAAATAGGAGGAAATAATGTAGTAGACATAAATATGTTGTCTGATCGAAGGGAGCTTTGGGTTTGATGGCGGCGACGTTGTTCCAACGAGGAGAGGCGGATGATTTGTTAAGCGTTGGATCTATCCCCACTCCGAGTACATTGATGGTTTTTGAATGGAGCTCCGACAGGTCGCCTCGGATCCATGTAGCAGGGTCCCTCCTTCTTGCCCTCTTTTCTGACATGGTATTTTTCTCTCTTTCCAATGTCAGAAGTACCAGTGGATTATGACGAGGATCTCCCCAGTATAGAGGACATTTTATTTTAGCAACAATATTTTTGCAGATTACAAAGGTTAAAGCGTTTTTGCAGATGCGATGTATCTGCATCCGTCGGATTTGTTTATTGGCGTTGATCACAAGGAAAAGCACCACTCCCAACGCCCAGGTTAAACGAAGGTGGGTGGCTCCACTTGCGAGCTCCTTAATGGCGATTGCAGTCCAATTTCTCCCATTCTCGATGGCGGAAACGCGAGTCCTCATGATGAATAATCCGAAGCGGAAGGATTTGAAAAGAGCATATCCCCGAGGGTTTATGTTGTTAATGGGAAGGGTGGGGATTCTCTATCTTCTCCTCATACTCGAAAACCCAGTGCTGTGAAGAAAATTCATTGCTGGAAATCGTGTAAATTGAAGCAAAGGATGGCAGTTGGCGAGGACGTGGTATTGGTAATATTGCAGCTCTAATCGAAAGGGCGTTGGTGGGGAGTTTTGCGGTAAGGTGGTGTCCCCGTCGTCATTGAAGGAATGGTTGGATGAAAATTGATGTCCTCTGCTCGGTTATAGCCCAACATTTCACACTTTGGTGCAAGGTTGCTTATGTGCAATTTTCAATATGCATGCAAAGTTGCAGTAGGTGCATAAACACTCTTGGTGTTAGGCACGATCGAGTTTGATCCTAAGGGAGTGTTCTGTCACATTTTACCCTACTCATGATGCTCACTCTCCTTCGAAGGTATTGGTGATACTTCGTAATATTCTTCTAGCCTTTTGGAGGGAGGAGGTTCTGAAGGCTATAGCAAACCGCATTGGTTCCTTTGTAAGATTTGAACCGGGGTGGGAATCTAAGGTGGAATGGCGATGGGCTTGGTTAGATATTGAAATCAACATGAGGTTGGGATTTCCTAAAACATTGAACTTGTTTTGGGTGATTTTGTTCATTTGCAGTGGATTGATTATTGGCACGTGTCGTTTTGTTGTTTTGGTTGCCATGATGTCGTTCATGTGCTGGCCAATTTCCACAGAAGACATGTTTTCTTCAAAGAGTATGCTAAATTTTGGGTAAAAAAGGTGGCAAGGACACCCAGTGCACATAGTGACAAAGTTGATGAAGACAAGTCCATCCTTTATCCTCATGCAGAGGATATCAATGCCACCTCGAACATCAAGGGGGACTTCTCATAGGCTCCTAATATTGTGGGTAAATCAATGTCCCTTCCCTCTTGTGATTTGAAGGTTAATGATGTGGATTCCACACATACCCAAGGTGAAGGTCACATCTCCCTTTGTCCTCCCTCATCGACACTCAACAATGTCGATTCTTTTTTGAACTATATTAAAGCCCCTACTCAAGGGGACATTGACAATATGCCTTCATATGCGCTCTCTCCTTATTCTCCCCCTCCTTCACCCTCTATCCCCATAGAACGTCATCATTTTGTTCCTAGCACTAACCTTGGATCA